>JARHVA010000138.1:600000-817500 GCA_037957365.1 Torreya grandis | reverse complement strand
TAAAAATATTTCTAGTTAGTATTCATAACCCAAATAATGAGTCTCAAAATATGCATATCAAGCCAAAATATGACACAAAAGCTCATACATAAAGTTTAAACATAGGCAATAACACCAAGGAGGAGTAAGAAGATCATCCCAAAGAGGGAGATATATCCAAGTGGAGAGCTCCCTTGTTGATGGATACATCACTACCCAACCATCATGTCCATCCTAAATATCTAAAGGATTAAGCAATCCTCACCCAGGTGGAGGAGGAACAATCACACCAACATCCATGACATCTAATACCAAAGACACCCATTATGGATTTCCAAAAATGATCTTACCATGAGTAGGAAGACTCTAACCACCTTATTGAGGAGGGAGGGTAAAGAAGCGTTTTGTCCACCACTATGATGCTAGTTGATGGGAATCTTACCATGAGATTTTTGGTGGGATTATGCTCATATTTAAATAAGCACTCCCCAATTAATAACTAGGTCATGTAGATCTTGAAACTCTAAAGAAACTTTCTAAACTTGTTCCTGGATTTGAAAGAATATAGAGGTGAGCACATATAATTTTTTGTTAGTAAAAAACTATTGTGAAATAAGTTTGTTGTTAAAGTAACAAATTTATTTACATATAGTAGCATAAATATAATGAGTAATATGCATAAAAATATAGATTGCATAACATAAGATATATGTGGACCAAATGCCCTAATATGAATTATAATCAAAAATACCCTAAAGGTAGAGAAACACCGTGTAATATTCCTTATGGAGAAGGAATCACTCTATTATTGCTTCAATTACAATATTCCTAATTTATGTCTTACACAAAGATATTGCCCTCCTTATATAGACCCTTTTACAATAATAGTTGGGTATATCACTAATCCCCATGTAGGCCAACTCATTACCCAAAATAATAAATATCACAAGTTACTTATATTATGACTATCTATAATATACCCACTAAGGGGATGTGTACCACATTTCAGCATCTCTACCCATCAATATGCATCATAATATCATCTCTCTAGGTATAATAAAATATTTCAGAGATAAAAAATAGTAGCTTTTAAGAAATTCCAAATGAAAGCATTATAAGAGCTTTGATGTTTTCATAGTCCATAAGGTTGAAAAAAATATAATTTTTGGGTTAAAATTGTGTGCATCTTATTTTCTCGAGAGCATTATAACTTGGCCACTAATCATAATCTCCAAATAAAATAATCCTCTAAGAAATGGGATCTAGATGGAAAAGGAGAAACATGCTTTGAATCTAATTCCAAACACAATGAACACAAGGATAAATCTAAAGCAAATGCTTAAAGATATCTAATCTATTACAGGTACAACAATTGAGATAAACAATTCCCATATAGTCAAGCTATTCACCTAAAAACAACTTATTATAAACTAAATTTATTAGAATGGAATGGAATCCTTTTAAGGTTCAAGATGATAGGTGTCTTGGTTATGGTCTAAAAGATAGCTTACAACATATGAGACCTCCTTGTACCCCTAGTATGTAGGAGGAACCTAACCATGATTTAAATCTAAGGCATACATACCTTACCCCCTGCATGATTTGAACTTGTGACCTCCCTTTCAAGAGCACAAGTTCTTCACCATTAGGCCAACTCCAGTGTATAACTACTCACTACTCATGAAACCTTATGTTCTTCACCAAGAGAAAAACCTCATGTATTTTGATTTTATCTTAAATCTACTCATGAAAAAAGTGAACTACTAAATACTCATTTCCTTCCTTCTTCCATATTTTATGTCAAAGACATTCTTAAGTTCAATTAAGTTGCTTCTATTGTTTATCCAACCACCTTGTGAATCACATGCCTAAAAGTGATGTAATTAATATTTTCATTTATTTTTCATTATGATCTAAACTCTTGATGTTATTTTTCTCTTTTTCTTATTTTTAGACTCTAATTACATTGACAGGCACAACCTAATGACAACTGAGGGTAGTGGTAGATTGTAATATTCATAAGTATGTTTTAAAAAATGGATGATTTGAAATTTGACATCTAATTTACTCTTATGGGGTAGTTTCTATTCTTATTTGGAGAAGATAATTGAAAATTTGTGATATATTGAACATACAGTATAGTTTGGATCTCATTTTTCTCAGATTTTTTTTTAATCTAATATAGTGGTGTGGCTAAATTGAGGATATTTGGGATCAGTATGAGGGAAATTTGAGAAGAAAGTTATGGAGTCATTAATTAGTGTGGAACCCTTTAATAGAAAAAACTATGTGACAAATCTAAGATAGGTATTTCAAGATTGATATATCTCAACATTTTTCAAATATATATATATATATATATATATATATATATATATATATATATATATATATAACCAGGAGGTGTCCCCATGACTATCCCAACAACTACAATAACTCTTTGCCTCGGGCTTACTTTTTTTTGTCGAGTTTTGGGGAACTAAAGAGGCGAGATAGGCGAGACAAGTCCCCCCAGGACCCACGCAATCGCTCAGAAGCCACATGTGTTAGGTAAACCTAGGCAACGTGAATCAACCTTAGGACTTATATGAGACAAACCCAAATCCCTTAACCAACTACGCTACCCGTCTGGGCTCAAATAGATATCTAAAAAAGGAAACTAGGGGTGATGATGGAGTGACATAGTATGAGATGTCAATAAAAATAGTTGACCTTAAATTTGATGTTCATTTGACCATTATACAAGAATTTTTATTCTTACTTGGAAAAGGCGATCAAAAAGTCAAGATATCTTGGGCATATGGTGAAGTTTGGAACCCATTTTAAAATCTTGAAAAAATTTGACCCTGACATAGTGGTACAATTAGATTAAGACCAGTTTTCACCAATCAATATGGAATTTATGAAGAAGGTAATGGAGTCTTTAATCAATGTTGTATGTAACAAATTCAAGATATACACCTCAAAATTGATATCTTTCAACTTTTTTTAGACAAATTCAACTAAGATATTGAACACTTTCTACATGAGCCCTCAAAATTTTTGATTTTGAACACTTACGAAATGAAGAGAGACACCTAAAAAAAAATTTAAAGAAAAATGGATATCAAGAATGGCACATCAAGAATTTTTTTGACAAAGTCAAAATATGCCAAGGTTAGTTTAGTACCAACACACAATCAGAAGGTAAGAAAGCTTATCTACCTTATATTCAAGGTACCTCAAATAAATTAACAAGAATTGTTAGAATAAAAGCCATCAAAATGTACTTCAAACTCGTCAAAAATATTAGGAGTTCCTTAAGAAGTGTGGAGGATCTGTGAGAACCTGGGTTTAACAAAGGGATTTACAAGATACAATGCTCATGAGATATTCCCTATATCGATGAGACTGGCAAATCATTTCAAAAAAGGTTCAAAGAACATGTTCAAGGTCTACATTGAGGAAATATTAAAAGATCAATCTTAACAGAGTGTGAATAAAAAATAAAACATTTCGTGCATTTGGATGATGCCAAACTATTAGCCTCAGAAGGTCATTGGAAAGATAAAAGGATTAGAGAAGCGATTAAAATTGAAAAGAGGCCCCATAACCTTAACATAAATGATGCCTTCAAATTGAGTCATTTTTGGAAACCCCTAATTTGAAAGCTCACCCCATCCCAAGTCTTGGTGTTATCCCATTCTTTTTCTTTCTTTCTTTTTTCCTCATTTGTTTTACTCTCGCTACTTTAGTCTTTCACATACTTACCTCGAGTTTTTCATTTTCTTTTTCTATTTATTTTTATTTTAAATCATTATTATTTTACTATAATATTTTTATAATAATTTATGTATGTATGTATGTATGGGCTAACACCAAGATTTGGAATGGGGCGAGCTTGAAAATTAAGGGTTTCCAAAAATGATTAAATTTGAAGGCATCATCTATATTAAGATTATGATGCCTCTTTTCAATTTCAATTGCTTCTATAATTCTTTCTATCTTTCCAACAACCTTTCAAAGTTAATAGTTTGACATCATCTAAACTATTAACTTTGCATTCTTATTATTATCATAGTCCAAATTAATTAATATTTGGTCCAATAGTAATTTATAGTTATATAGTCCAAATTAAGTATTATTGGCATGTTTATCAACATTTGATGGTCCTCTTGCTTCCTTTCAACTTCCCATATCTACTTATCTCCCCTCTCCCTCATGTTTTGGACTTTGTGCTAGAGGTGTCCAACACTCTTTCTACATATTTAGAGCACTAATGACAATTGTGGGCCCTTCTTTTGGTTTTCTATGGGTCAAAGTTCACTTGTCCTCTTTGTTCAAGTATGTGAAAAACTATAGTGAAGGGAGAAAAATAAAATGGGAAAAAAAGAAAGAAACAAGAAGAATAGGATAACACCAAGACTTAGAATGGGGTGAACTTACAAATTAGGGGTTTCCAAAAATGATTCAATTTGAAGGCATCATCTATGTTAAGATTACAATGCCTCTTTTCAATTTCAATTGCTTCTCTAATTCTTCTATCTTTCCAACAACCTTTCAAAGTTAATAGTTTTATATCATCTAAATGCATGGAATGTTTTATTTTTTATTCATGCTCTGCGAATAATGGTCTTTATATATATAAATACCATTGTTCACAGAGCATGAATAAAAAATAAAATGTTCCATACATTTAGATGATGTCAAACTATTAACTCATTATATATATATATATATATATATATATATATATATATATATATATATATATATATATATATATATATATATATATATATATATATGTATGTATGTGTGTGTGTGTGTGTGTATGTATGTATGTATGTATGTACACACCATTATTCACAAAAAATGAATAAAAAATAAAACATTTCATGCATTTAGATGATGTCAAACTATTAACTTGAAAGGTTGTTGTAAAATAAAGACCATTGTTTGCAGAGCATGAATAAAAAATAAAACATTCCATGCATTTAGATGATGCCAAACTATTACCTTTGAAAGGTTGTTGGAAAGATAGAAGAATTAGAGAAGCAATTGAAATTGAAAAGAGGCATCGTAATCTTAACATAGATTATGCCTTCAAATTGAATCATTTTTTGAAACCCCTAATTTACAAGCCCGCCCCATTCCAAGTCTTAGTGTTAGCCCATTCTATTTGTTTCTTTCTTTTTTTCCCATTTTCTTTTACTCCCTCTGTTGTAGTTTTTCACATACTTGAACAAAGGGGACAAGTGCACTCTAACCCAGAGAAGACCAAAAGAAGGGCCCATAATTTTCATTAGCGCTCTAAACATGTGTCAAGAGTGTTGGACACTTCTAGCACAAAGTCCAAAACATGAGGGAGAGAAGAGGTAAGTAGAGATGGGAAGTTGAAAGGAAGTGAGAGGACCATCAAAAGTTGATAAACATGCTAATAATACTTAATTTAGACTATATAACTATAAATTACTATTGGATTATATATTACTTAATTTGGACTATACCAATAATAATAATGCAAAGTCAATAGTTTAGATGATGTCAAACTATTAACTTTGAAAGGTTGTTGGAAAGGTAGAAGAATTAGATAAGCAATTGAAATTGAAAAGAGGTATCGTAATCTTAACATAGATGATGCCTTCAAATTGAATCATTTTTGGAAACCCCTAATTTACAAGCTCCCCCATTCCAAATCTTGGTGTTAGCCCATTCTTTTTGTTTCTTTTTTTCCCATTTTCTTTTACTCCCTCCATTGTAGTTTTTCACATACTTGAGTTATTATCTTTTGTTTTTATTTTTCTATTATTATTATATTTGTATTATATATATATATATATACATATATATACATATACATATATATATATATATATATACACATATATATATACATACATGTATATATATGTGTATATATATATATATATATATATATGTATATGTATATATATATATATATATATATATATATATATATATGTATATATATATATATATATATATATATATATATATATATATGTATATATATATATATATATATATATATATATATATATGTATATATATATACATATATATATATACACACACACACACACACATATGTATATGTATGTATGTATGTATGTATATGTATATATATATATATATATATATATATAATATTTTTCCTTTACTTTTTATGTGTCTAGACTTAACCCCCTTAAATTTTTGTTTATATCACAAGTATTATTCATGTATCAAAAAATAATTTTGTTACACAATTGATCTAGAAGAACCCCATTTATATTTAAGATATTTATACTAGTAATGCTAAGAGATGCTAGGAGATGTAACCTACAATGACTGCTAAGAGGTGGTGGTGAAGTGGAATTTTCATGAGTATGTCCATAAAAATAATAATCTTAAATTTAAAGTTCATTTGATCGTCATAGGGTAAATTTCTTTCATTCTTAGAAACGATGATAAAAGAAATTATGATTTCTCATGATACACCTTTTTTGAATATATATACAATATATATATATGAAGTATCTATATACTCATCTCTTTCAAAAAATTATACTAGAGAAAAAATTATTTTCCCTTTGTACTAGTCAAATTTTGGATTTTTGGAACCGATGGAGGCGAGCGGAGAGTATAGAACACTCATGGTTTGCAGACTTTTAGGGTTCCCCCTACCTCTCATCACATCACCGATTTGTCCGATCTAGGTGGGAGTTATTGATAGCACATTTACTGCATTAAGTCAGGCTACCCATCTGCCCCTTGGGTAGTTAGTCACCTTCCCCTATATTAAATGGTTGTCACCAATCTTCATGCATCGTTTGATGCAAGTACCATTGGTGAGAACCAGAGTAGCAGCCGTGGCACTGAAACAAGTTTGAAAGTTTGTCCCAAAAGTTTACCACAAGGTATTGATTCTAACTCTGAGACTTCTCTTATCATATGTGGTTTTGGACCTTCCAGAGTGTGATAAAGCTTGCAATTATTTTGAAAATTTTACCCTTGTTGCTTATTTTGTGGGTCGAGTTCCTCTTGAGAGCCTTCTAAAGAAATGGGTTCACAACCATTGGCAAGGCCATGGGGTGAAACTAAAATAAGTCCCAAACCTCACCAAGGGTTTCTTCTTGTTTTATTTCACAAACCCTAAACAATGTAAAGCCATTATTAACCATGGTCATTGGTTCATTTGTAACACATTGGTTAATTTTTCCCATTGGACTAGAGACTTTCAAGTCTTTGAACAAGCATTAAAATCCCAGTTTGGGTAGAGTTTCCAAGCTTACCTCTACCTCTATGGAATTTTTTCAACTAGCTTATCAAGCCTTTGGGCCACTTCATTTACCATGACCAACCAAAGTTTGATGTAGCCCAACCCCAGAGAAGGGTTTTTGTTGAAATTGACCTAGCCAAGGATCTTAAAGAATCTATTAACATTCAAGTTGGACACAATTGTTTCTCTTAGTGTGACCTCTACATTAACCTTTCGACCACTTGTTTTAGGTGCTAAGGTTTGGACCACTTAATTAGGGAATGTCCCCTAATGGTCCCCATCCCCCGTGATCGCTCAGGACAAAAGTGGGTCTGAGACAAAACCCCCATCCTCTGATGGGTGGACCACGGTGTCTAATAAGAAGAATATTGTTACCCATGGTAATAAGAGACCTCAGCCAGCTACATCCTGTCCCTCAGGAGGTCCAAGTTCCTTAGCCCCTTATGGAAAATCCCCAACACTGCCTCAAGTTAAACCCCTGCCTCCCATCTCCCAGTTACCATAGGCAGTAGCTCAATTTATGTCTTTGCCATCGCTCATCCTTAAGGCTCCTTTGTTACAACCCCTTTCAAGGGTGAATGATTTGGATTCAAATTTGGGGCTTGTAACCCTCAACTACAAGGCTATCATGCACCACTCATCCAGTCCCTCTCCCTCAACAGATGAGGATTATGTGCCACCTAAAAGGCAGTCCTTTAAGCTGGGAGAGTTTTCCCTTCCGGGCTCAACTTTTAATCATTTTGTATCCCTCTCAGACCTCTTTGATGGAAATGATATGAATTTAGATGTTTCCCAATGATAGTTTATTCTTGGAATGTTCAAGGACTCGCTAATCTGACTTGTAAGTATACAGCCAGAAACAGTTGTCATTATTTTGCTCACATGAAAATTCTTTGCTTGTAAGAAGTCAAAAATTTTGGATTTATGCTTCATTTTGTAGCTCACACCATCTGGTCTGGGGCCATCTGTCAAGCCACCTATCACGAGTCAAGCCAAGAGGGAGTTGTCACCCTACTGGCACCCGACTTGGCTCAAAATATCATTTCTTAGGGTTTTGACCCCACCCATTGGGTGGTCTAGATCCTTTTTGACTTTGATAATCACATCATTGGCATTATCAATCTTTATTCATCTAATGATGTTGTGGAGTGCACCCTACTCTAGAGATGGTTAGTTGATTCCCTCCTAGATGTGCATTGGATTTTGTGTGGTGACTTTAACATGATTGAATCTATGGAAGACAAAGGTCACCTTCCCATGAGATGGTGTATAGGAGAATGGGAAGCTTGGTTCTACCTATGAAATAAACTTGGGGGCTTCAACCCAAATCATCATAGACAGGTGATTCTAACTCCCCATGGTTCACTTGGTCCAATTTATGTCAGGGTAAAGATTGAGTCCTAAAACACCTTGATCTTGCCCTCTTGGCTGAGCAAAACCTTTTCTTCTTTGTTCCCATCAATAGACGACCTATGGCTATCATTCTAGACACTTTCTTGTTTGACCACCACCCCATATGTTTTCACATACATTGGACTTATCCTCAAGTGAAACCCAAGAGTTTCTAGTTCTACCTCAACACTGCCCACATCAAGCATGGGAGGACTGTGGAGCATATCACCAGGATTTGGAATTTGGCACCTAATCCCATAGGGGACACTGGTTAGATTGAATGGTGGTCCAACGTTATAACCTGCACCACCACCTTTTTGCAGATTTATGGCAAACAAGCGACTATATTCAGGCAGTGCATTCAAAATGCTATAAATTGTGAATACCTTAGGGTTTCATAGGAGTTAGAAGGTGTACCTTTAAACTCTCATTTGTAGACTTAGGCTGCCATGTGGAGGCACAAGATCCAAGTTTTTGAGGCTTACAAGGCAAGAGGAGCACAACTCTGAGCAAGGATGCATTTGTTGAAGGTAGGAGACAAAGTGACCAAGGATTTTTTTGCTCTCCCTCAATCAAGACAAGTTGTGGATAAAATCAAAGCTATTGCAAGTGCTTTAGATAGGTTTATCAGGGTTTCAAATATCATCCAAGTCTTTTTCCAACACTACCATGGTGTCTTTGTGACGTAACCTTCGTCACTTGCTCATGAGGTTGCCCTCTCCCAATGCCTTGATGTGGTCCCCTATAAGCTATCAGAAGCTTAGAGACTTACCTGTGATAGACCTCTTTGTGTCAATGACCTTAAGGAAGTTGTTATGCAAATGGCCTTTGATAAAGCCCCAAGCATTGATGGCTTTCCCCGTGAACTATATCAAACCCTATGGGACACTATTAGACTTGATCTCCATAGATTTTATTTTGAAGTGGTCTTGACCAATTCCTTAGGCCACCTCATCAATCAAGGCAACATCAAGTTCATCCCTAAATCAAGGGATCTTGAGGTAATTACCAACTGAAGGCCCATCACTTTATCGAATGTGTCCTACAAAATCATAGCCAAAGCTTTAACTCTCAAAATTAAGCACTTCTCTTAATTATGCGAAGTGAGAAAATTGGGTTCATTCATCATCAATAAATTCTAGACAATGTTATTATTGTTTGGGAGGGTATGGAATGGGCTAGAATCTCCAACCAGAAGGTCTTGTTCATCAAGATTGACTTTGAAAAATCCTATGACCGTATTGAATGGCCTTTTATTATTGTCATGTTATGGGCGTTGGGGTTTGGCCCTAAGTTTGTTTATACAGTCAATATGTTTTTTCAAGAAGTTGGGCCCTACATCATCACGATCAATGGCTCTCAGTCTCAACCTTTTGAGCTCCACAAGTCCATCAGACAAGGGTGCCCCCTGGCCCCTTCATTTTATGTGTTGGTTGTTAAAGGTTTTAGTTGTCTTTTGATCAATTATGCTTCCAAGGGGTTGGCCAAAGGGATCTCTCTGCCTAATTATAACCATTAATTAATCAATGGGTACTTTGCTAATGACTCCTTTCTCACCCTACAAGAGGATGAAAGATCTGTCAAGAATGGCATGGAATGTTTAGATATTTTTTGCCTTGCCTCTGGGTTATCTATCCAATGGTGTAAGACCAAGTGCTACCACCAATCCTTATCACCCAAACCTTCTTGGTGAGAGGTATATATGTGGTAATGGATCCTTCTAGGGGTCTAGTTTAAATTTATAGGCATTCCTTTTGCTTTCAAAGCCTCTTCTGCAGACTTGTGGTCCAAAGAGTGGAGAAAAAAATCTCTTTCTGGATCACTAAGCCTTTGACCTTGGCCGGTAAATTCCAGATTTGATCTAAGGTGCTCACTGCTACTCATGTATACTACTCTTCTTATTGGGCACCTTCAAATGCCTCCTATGTGAAGCTTGAGAAGCTACTGAGAGATTTTTTATGGGCCAACTCTGAGGTCACCAAAGCTTTCATCAAGTCTCCTGGGCCATATGTTGCCACCCTAAAAAAGCTAGTGGGTTGGGGCTTATTGACATAAAAGCTTCAGGGCACCGCTCTTGGGGCCAAATGGATCATCTGAAGCCTGGAAGGTGATGAAGCCTGGAAACTTTTATTGCAGCACTTCATTTCTCAAGGATGTCATCTCGGCAAAAAATATTGGCAAGGCATAGGCTTTCATAGTGTGCTTCTTTTGCCAGGGTCTATCAAAGTAGGGGGCACGTTTGTCATGCAGAGTATCTAGAAGGCCTAGGAAAATCTCAAACCTCACCTTATTTGGGTGGGGGAAGGGTTTAGAAGTGCTCTTTCTCTAAACTCCCAGTCATTATGGTGGTCTCCTCAGCTGACATTTCACAATGTCCCCTTTACCATGGTCGCCTGGATCAAAAGCTTAAGGTTATTTAAGAAGGGTATTCTCACGATTGGTGATCTATTCTATAAGTCTATAGGGATTGACTTCTTTGGTCTATGTTAAAGGCCAAATTCTAGCTTAACAAGGAAGATGCAGAATCCATTGTTGAAATTCAAAGTTCCATACCTGATGAGTACTTACACAAGATCAGAGTTTTCTCTCTCACATTGTGGTGGAAGGATTGGTCTTGACTTACGACCATGCCATTTCACCATTATTCTCCTTGGCTGGGATACAATTTATTAGCCCCTCAGTGCATTGACATAGAGGCTCTTAATCATCGATGGTCTCTCCAATCCCTTCATCGGGTTTGGGCTAGAAGGTTTGATCACATTTGAGTGGCTTCTATTGAACCCAAAAATGGTCACCTCCTTTGGTGTATTCTCTACTAGGGTTTGCCCATGGGAAATTGGCTCAAGCACATGGGGGTTCTTAATCCCACTTGTCTATCTTATCAACACCCAAAAACCATCAAGCACCTCTTCTGGTTTTGTCCACATGCTCAATCAACTAGGAGATGGATTCATACCATTTTCAAACCCTTCAGGCCTGAGATGTTCACCTAGAAAATGGCTCTCCTGGGGGACTCCACCCTTTTACCTACAAGATACAATAGATTATGATAGATTTTCTATACTGATATTTTATTTCAAATTTGGAAATCTAAAAATTTAAGCATGTTTTAATAATGAGATTATGGAAAAAAGTTTTTCTGTAACTAACAAAGTTGTTGTGATTGTTAACGTTATCCTCCAGATTCAGAGTCAAACGAACAAGGTTTGGCTAGAGCTTCATCATTTGCAAGTTCTCTTGGACCACTAGGGGAATGTTCCTTGTGCAATCAGTAGTGAGCCACCTAATCCCCCGCCTCGCCACTCTCCTTTTGGAGGTCATGAGCACAGGGGGAGGCATCCACGCTCTCGCAGTCAGAGATGTCAAAGTTGGAGGAGCTCCTCTCCTTGCTCTCGTTGGCCATCTCCTCTGAGGGGATCTGACAAAGGTCCCTGTGTTTGGAGACAACCATCTCTCCCTCCCGCCAAGATTTTCTAAATGATGTTGACACGAACCAACAAGCTAATAGTTGGGACCCCCTCCTTGTGGATGAAGATTCCCCGACTCAGGATCGCTAGGGAGGAAAGCCTCAGGGCCCTCCGCCTCCACCTCTTCCTCCAACCGCCATGTTTGCAGTTGCTACTTAATTTGTTCCTTGATGTTTGTACTGTTCTTTTATCTTTTTTGATTGAGATGCACTTGAATTAATTTAACTGTGGTTATCGGTCACCTATAGACAATTATTTTGGACTTTGGTTTCCCCGGAAACTTTTTATAACTCACTTTAAGATTCGAAATATGATTTTTCCATTTTTTTATATGACTAACATTATACTATTAATTTTCTTTTAAATTAATAAAAGAATACTTTCCAATTGAAAAAAAAAAATCATCTTCCATAAAAGAAAGGCCTACGTAAGATCCAGGGCACGACGGCGTTGCTTATGTGTAAAATATTATTAAGAAAACATCCACATGGGAATGCCCAGACTTGGTGGAACTCGCTGATCCTTCAATTTCTTTAACAGCACAAGGAACATTAAAGGCAAATCCTAGAAGAAATGCCGCCTCGTGCGAAGTCGAAAAAGTCCCAAGGAGATCATAATTCCTCCAAAGACGTAGAGAGTGTACCCGGTTCCGATTCCAAATCCAATTCATTCCCAAGATGCATTCGCCTGGCGCCCCCCTCCTCTGTCGCCATAAGTGTGCATGCCAAACCAGGATCCAAGCTCTCTGCGATTACTGGTTATTCCTATCCTTCTTCCTTAATTATTTAATTGCAAATGGTTTCTCTGGGATTTGGATATTGTCATACTTTTCATTATAATTTGAACCCAATTTCCTCTTTTGGTTAAAATCACTCATATTAGGGTATAACTGACTTGGTTTGAAATCTTTTGGAGTTCTGAGTTTAGGGTTCATGGACAGTATGTTGGTAGTTTTAACCATCTGTAAATACATTTAATGTCGTGGGCATTGATATCTGGCTGATCTGAATCAAAATCATGTGACTATATATATGCTTATTGATTACTTTAATGTTCAAAGGCTTCAAGATTCCGTAATCCATACTGCTAGAAAGAGAGTTTTTCGGGAATGGTTTATAAAATTGACGTTTTGGTCCATGTTTGCGGTCCATCATGGTCCACAAACATCCATTCACAATTTTTCAGAAAAACTCTCTTTCTCACTTTAATGTTGTGGGTACTGATGTTTACCTCAAATATGATTCCCCCCTCTTTGTTACATTGAATGCCAGAATGTCAAATTCGTGTATCTATGATTACAAATTGATTACAGTTTTGTGGGTAATAATGTCTACCTGAAATGTGATTCCATCTGTGGTTCTTGAAGCAGCAGAATATCAAATTTACACACACATTAACAGAGACACACAGAGATCGAATGGATTATTATATTGTTCATCTAGGATTTTTATATGTACATCTATATGAGCATGTTTGAGGTTTAAAGGTTGTGGGTGTAGATATTCCTTTGAAAAGCTTAGTAGTGTGCAGTTTTTTTCGTAGTTTGTATTTGATTGTATTAGTGTCGGGGAGAAACAGATATTGGCGAGGAGGCAGTTGGAGTGCAGATAGATGCACCTGCAAGAGATGGAGAAGCAAATGCAGCACTGATTGAGTATATTAGCTCGGTAAGGATTCTCTGTGCCTTGCATAACTTCTAGGGTTTTATTGTTATTTTTCAATAAGGATAATGCTAGTAGGATGAGCTGGCTATAATAGCCAAAGCTTCATAGGCATGTAAGCCTCCATTCTCATACCAGGTCGTGCTGTGTGTATATTGGGTTAGATTGCTGTCATGTGATGTTTGTGTCAGATATAGCCATAGTTGAAAAACTCGTAAACTGTGATTACTCAGCAGCCTAAAATTTTGACACGTACTCACGACTCATCAATTACTCAAGCAATTTTATTGCTACTTTAAAAATTAAAAAAAACAAACATAAAATACACTGAAATAAAAAAATGAATTGAATGTAGAGAAATGATTGTAGACACTCATTCACCAATTGCCGATGCACACAGACAGCAAAATTCGTGACAGAAAAGAGTAAAAATGATGTTTTTTTTGCCATTTTGATATGTTTCAGAGGAAGTTGGGACAGGGCTTGTTAGCAGCCTGAAACCCATGGTTAATGGCGAGTAACCGCTGTTATTTACTCTCCATTAACCGCAGGTTTCAGACTGCTAACTGACCCGCGGTAAATGGCAAGAATAACTGTCTGGGAAAATTTTGCAGGAAACCCACAGGTAACCAAAGGTTACCTGGGGGTTTTAATACAGAGGATATAGGTATGATTTTAAGAAAGTATACTAAAATGTAAGCTATGAGTGGACCAAATAATTATCTCGCAGTTGATTCCAGAAAACCTTCACAATACTACACACCGTAATTTGTCATTTCAAAACACAATGTAAGCTATTGTTTTACAAAATTGAAAGCAATTGTTCTTTTAAAGATACTGCCAGAATATACTGAAACTAATCCATGTATTACACTTCAAGTTCAATCCCAAACCTCATAATAGTTGAAGCCATCTTATTATCAATGAAATGTTCTTGAATGGCATTGTATTTCTTGACAACGTTTATATGATAACAAAATGCAGTCCATGAAAACCAATCATTATACATGTGTAAGATTACAAATTTTGTTCATGATTTTTCCTCAAGTTATCTCATAGGATCCCTTGTGAATTTTATTTAATAACTGTTGCGGATTGTTCCAAATTTGATGTGTACTTTAATGATGGCATATGGGTCTTCAGTAGCTAAGTAACTTGGCTTTCTATTATTTTCGCTACTGTTCTATCTGTAAATAACCTTATTGAATTACTGAGGTTTATATCATCTACCATCATGATTCTTAGGATATGCAACTCTTTGAACAGGTTCTGGGATTGAAAAGAAGACAAGTATCTTTAGGTTCTGGATCGAAATCAAGGGAGAAGGTTGTTCTTGTAGAAGACTCTTCATTACAACATGTGTATGATGCTCTGAAGAAAGCTTGCAATTGAAAAATATTTTTGCAAGTTATCTTCATCCGAAAATGTATAGAAAACATTAGATTATTTATGATAAATAATGTTCCACTATGTGTATAGTTTTTGTGTGACCTTTCTTTGTTTGAATGGTCGGATACAATCATACATGTACAGGTGGCTGATAAAAAGTGTGGCTTAAATCCTAGCTTATAAATGTATTTCTTTTGTATCTGAAGCATGTCTGATAAACATAGAAAATACTTATAGAGTAGACATGAACAAAGGCATTGGCTTTTGTTTCTTTCCAATGGCGCCTTTTCCATGGTAGTTGTCTCTGGAGAATGCCTGGTTTTTTTAATACAACATAATGTACAAAATAAGGGATGGCATGCCTGCAGGCATACAAAATTTGGATGATACTATCTAGACAATACATTGGACAGTTCTTTCAGGTCTTAAATATTCACATAAAACATCAATATTATCATAAACATGGTTGCTTAAAACAATTCACATTGTGGAGATTGGACTCCAGGACACACAAGTTTCTGGATATACTCAGAGATGCGGTCTATATTCCTTCCTTCCGAGCACTGTAGATACTATCTGATGCTTTGCCTGGTCTTATTACCTTTCGCGTCAGTTTCTGTATATAATGTTTCAGTTTTCTGTAAGGAAATGCATTGGGATGCTGCTCATCAACCTCCATTATGCACTTCATAGCCATGTTTGTGTTCGTTGTGCTCCTCCATAGCTTCTTTCCTTGATGACCATTCTCTTGTTGACCTTAAGTAGGTTTCATATTTGCCAATATCTGCTAAATAGCAAATATCAGGATTCTGAATCTGATTGTTTTCTTGGTTAGATTCAAACATCTCAATCTTTATGGCTGTCCAATATGTTGCTTCAGAACAGTAGAATGGCTGCAATTGTTTTATTGTTTCCAATCTCACAGATCCACAATCCTTCTCTCGGCTTGTCTTGTTTCCGGAAAAGCATTACTAATGTTGCTGAATGTCAACAAATTTATAGCCTACTGCAGTGAGAGTTACAGTCATGCACGTGTAAAAGAAGTAAACTAATTTCGGATATTCTTTTGAGATTCAATGCTAGCTTAAAAGTGAATGATCATGATCTATTTTATGAGACGAGCTGGATAAAGAAAAAAATGAAATTAGCCGTCTCTAGGCTCTAGCTATGCTATTTTTTTCCATTATGGTTCCTGTACTTGCTGATAGTTATTGAAGATCTTACTTTTTCTTTCAAGTCTGCATTCAGGGATACTTCTCCGAAGAAAATTGTATCTGTATTGGATAGCTATTAGTTAGTTTGAAGTCAACATTTCAGACTGAAATGTTTGTAAACAATTTAGCCTACATGTTTCGGTTGTATCTTGGCTGTATCTTGGCGGTGGAACTTAGCTATTTTTCAACTTTCCACAGTGATGGACACTCACACGATCTGCATGCAATTGTCTGGCATATCTCTGACCTTGGAAAGTTGAAGAAAAATCCTTGAAAACTTCAATTTTTAATTTTTTTTTTCAGATCTACTTGTCTAATTCCAAATTCCAGGTGAACTGTATATCTGCAGGGAGTCGGGATGCTCATAATATGTGCATGCAACCCAACTAGGATGCATATGACTTTATGTATATTATTTCAGATGATTAGGTGTCTTATTCCAGAAGTATATATAATGAAAATTAAGGTCTGTTCCTGTATCACATCTATATATCTTGTTACTTGCCTTCCATACTCAATGGTGTTGTGCTTAAGATTCTAACAAAATTACATTGTGAAAGAAATTGGTAATAAGCATATTACATTATGACTGTAGGGTGATAAAGTGCTCTATTTTTTTGTATTTTATTAATTGTCTAACATGGCAAGTAAATGTAATCCGCGCTAACAATGACAAGCAATGGGAATTTATTACTAGTTGGCAGTCTTCACAAAAAGTGGCAAGGTGAAGGTAGATTACCAAGGGAGGATGACTTTGGCTGCGGCAACATCAAAATTGATGACATTCAAGATGGAAACTAAGGTAGAAATACAACCATTAAGGGTCCATGTGGTGTTGATAAAATAATAGTTTGCCCAAACTGCTTGTGGTCTACTTTTGCCTAGACAAAGTAAGTGTGCAGGAAATGATTGTTTTTGCCCGCTTGAAGATGTTCAACCATGCCTTGATATGGTGGAAGAGGCACGTGTATGCTTTCAGGTTAAGAACTAAGTTGAACGTGGCAAAATGGGAGCAATTCAAGGATTTGATTAAGTCAGAATTCTACCTCAGAAGGAAGAGCAGCCCATGAAGTGGAAATTCCATCGGCAAGAGGAAGACAGTGTTCAAGACTATACTTCTGGATATCGTAAGCAAGCCTTTTTGTTGAATAATCATCCTGATGAATTAGAGATGGTAGTGAAGTTCATTGGAGGCCTTACATAGTCAAATTTGAAGGCAGTTGCAGCTCCTTGAAGTAAAGAGCATTGAAGAGGCAAACAATAAGGATCTTTACATTCAAATGGACAAGGAAAACAAAATGGGAAGTAGGCTCAAAGAAGAGGCATCCTCAAGCAAAGGCAAGCAAAGTGCAGTAAATGGCTTTAAAGAGAAGAAGTATTTCAAACATTGTGAAGTGGTATCTCGAAAGGCCTAAATGACATGGATATAAAGAAAGGGGAGCAACAACCCAAAGCCAAATAATTGGAAAGCACTTTGAACGTGGATGACAAAATAGCACTTGCTTCAGTTGAGAGGACATCAAGGGATCCCAACATTGAATTGGAGAGTAGGAAGGTCTTCAGTATGAACATCCAAGTGAAGCACAATGAGGTAAATGCAATATTTGATTCCGATTCACAATTTAATCTAGTAATCGAGGCATTAGTGTAAAGACACGGATTAGAGGCAAATGCACACCCTCATGCATAGACATTGTGTTGGTTGCATAAGGGTGCAAAAACACTATTAGTAGTGTAAAATCAGGTTTGCAATTTTGGTGGAGTTTGTGAATGAGGTTGAGTCTGATGTAGCTCCATTGAATATTTGTAATATATTTTTTGGTAGTCTTTACATGTGGAAGTGGGATTCTATCTTCATGAAAAGAGAGATGATATCTTTTGTCCAAGGATGTGCAGACATTTATTATAGAAAAAGGCAGGAATATTTCAGTTGTATAAAAAGCCCAAAATGTGATAGCTACATGGCAACATCAAGTGGCTTCCAAGTATCAAAGAACGGAGAGGAAGAATCCTGGAGGCTACGGTGAAAGGCGTATGCCTTGGTCTCCTTTGTAACGAGAATTGATGGGAGCAAAAGCCTCCCAAAAGGGGGAAGGGGGAAGGGGGAGTTATTATCCATAATTGATCATATTCAGTCCCATCCGAAATTTTTATCAAATAAATAACAAACCGTTCATATAGCCCAAAAAAAGCCATTTCTTTTATAAAATTGATACTAAAGTGAAACCATTTGGGTAATATGGAAAGCCAAGAATGCCGTCCATAAAAATGACAGCAAAGTGGGGCTTTGACTTGCTGTTTTTTGTAGATTGAGTGTGGGTCTGCTCCATAACTATAGTTCTGAGCATAATGGTAGAGAGCCGAAAGGAGGAGAGTTGGTTCTTGTATTGAGAAAATGTACGCTTGTAAATGATCCTTGTTGAAAGAGTAATAGAGGACATTTAGATTGGAGGCAAAAGTTTTTCCAATTGTTGGGTTCTCCATGACAGATCCTCTGTTTCTGATGTAAATTTGTATATGTTTCAATTCTCTGCAATAGACATGTGAGTGTATGGAGCACTTAGAAGCCATTACTTATTTTTTAGTAGTGTAATTATTCTTGCATAAGCTTTGTGTTGCTGAATTGTCCAGTGGAATATCTAAGTTAATTATAAATCACCTTTCAGGGACGGGTTGAAGATGGACATGTATTTGAAGACATTGCAGGGACTTGGCGCGTATCCTCATACCCATTGCCTTTCAATTAATATACTTTACATTTGGACTTTCGGTCGTGTGGTTTTCTATGGAAGTTGCATTCCTCTATGCATAACCAGGAGTTATTTTCCTTGTTATTACACATTGGTTGTTGGTAATCTTCCTGTCACACGCTTATGTTCCATTCGAAATAAGAATAATGGGTGGAGTTGGCCATTTTGTTGCGAGGTCGTAGGTTCAAAAATCATGAAGGTTCTTCCACCTTTTGATCACCATGTTAACTACAACATTGACCTGGAGGCGCCCTTCCACAATGATTTTTGAATGTTGCAACGGTCTTGATCAGGTATTCAAATGGATATCCACTCCTTATGTTGTCATTCATCGTCTCCCTTTTGTGCGATAAATGGCTACTTTCCCCTTTTGCTCAAAACATTAATGGATCCGTCCTTTCCCTCTGTTGCGTTGTTGTGACATGTATCAGAGTTGGGTGTTTCAGTTAGTACCAGTTCATGTGATTCAAGGCTTTTGTTTGCATCATGAGTTTTATGGTGTATCCAACTCATTCAAATCAGCTGCAGACTTTCATGTGCATTATTACCATGGCTCAACAAAGTGGAAAACAAATGAATTAAGTGGAAGTATTCATGTTAATTGCTGGATTTTCCAGTTAGCAAAATATTTCATAATTTTTTAATTGTTGAGGGAGTGCTTGCCCATGATTTGCTTAGAACTTTATTGTTCATATTTTCTTCTTGTAGTCTTGAATATTGCTGTCATGGCAAAAAAATAAAATAAATCTTGGACGAGGGTATAAATTCGACATTGTCTCATCTTGAATTGTGTTGTGAGGTTTTGAGATTCTGAGATGTATTTCGAGTTTTGTTATTTGCTCGAACAATTTACTAATACATCATTGTGATGAGATGGTGTTTATGAGCTCAGGGATGGGTTTTCAAATACTTGCTTTGTCATAGAAGTGGCTTGGATTTAAAGGTAACATGATCTTTCTTTATATTTGTTATTCTAATGATGGTAGTTTAGCATTTACATTAGTGCATAGCCCGCCTTGCAGTGTATAAGGTGTGATGAGATGGTGTTTATGAGCACAGGGATGGGTTTTCAAATACTTGCTTTGTCATAGAAGTGGATTGGATTTAAAGGTAACATGATCTTTCTTTATATTTGTTATTCTAATGATGATAGTTTAGCATTTACATTAATGCATAACCCGCCTTGCAGTATATAAGGTGTCTTATTTAACCCTTGTGCCTATTTGCGTTGATTATTTTTGTGGTTTGGTGTGGATCTATATTTACAAGTAAATTGATGTGTTCAAATCCCACAACGATATGTTTTCCGCCAAGCAAGCTTAAGACCTCCACTTAAGAGGGGCTCTAATAAATCAAAAAAAATGTAGTGCCTAATCAAGTACCTTGGTTTGGTTTTTTGATATGGATTTACGTTTACAAGTAAATTGCTTCATGTTTAAAACTCACAATGGCATGTTTTATGCAAAGCAAGTTTAGAACCTCCATTGAAAAAGAGCCTCACCAAGCACTCCAATTTGGTGTTTTGGTGAGGATTTACAATTACAAGAAAAATTAATTCGCAAATTGGGTTTCTTACAAAACTTAAATTGGCATTGTTAAATTTTATTTGGTATTCCTATATCTAGTTCATTTTCATCATTCATTATTAATTTCTACTTCTATGTTTTTATAGTAGTTGTGGTTGGCTAAGATACTTATTGTTGTACTACCATCTTCTTCTATTTCTCCTTTTCTTCAAAGTTTTTGCTATTACTATTATAGTTAGTTGAAATGCATTTTTTGAAATTAGAAAGATCCTAATAATTCTTGATGGTATTTTAGGAGTTTTTCCTTTTCATCTTCTTAGATAGTTTCATCTTTCTTAATTCTTGATGGTATTTGAGGAGCTTTTCTTTTTCATCTTCTTAGGTAGATTCATCTTTCTTAGTAGCTATTGGAACCTTTCCTTGAACTTAATTCTTGTTTTTGTTTCTATGTTGTCGTTTTTGTGATTATTGATATTGATGTCTCTATTGGTTGCATATTTGTACTATTGTCTTGAACACAATAATATTTAATATCCCTTTTAAGGATATTTACTATAAAATTGGATTTATCGAAAAATCCTTTAATTAAATTGCAATGAAAACCAATAAATTGATAATCAAATAAATACAACAATGAAATAATATGCATCAACACTATATTATTAAATATGAACTCTACATACAATAATTTGACATAAATGTTTCCAATGAAGTTCCAATGTGGTTTTTGAATGCAACCATCATGACAAGCTAGGGAGGACTCTTTCACCACCAAAACTAGTTATCTTGAGAGAGTTTTCATTCTCTAAGATTATTCACATTTTATAGGATTTCATCCTTAAGAGAAGAAGAAGTTGAACACAAGTTCAAGCTTACAAAATAGGGTCAGGGGGGGGCAGCGGCGGGGGGGGGCCAGCGGGGGCGCGGGGGACAAGGAGGGAAGGTGAGGGTTATTATTTTCAAAGATGCATTTACAAGAAGTTCATACTTACAGAATTACAAATGAAAGGGGAAAGAGGTGATCATGAGAGAGAGAGATTTGCGCCATACTTTGAAGTGGTATCACTATTCAACAATAGTGCATTTTGTCTCTCAGATGTGCAAGGGATCTTCATGATTTATCTTTGATCGACTCCATATGCCCTCAATTTACTTTGCATGTGACCCTCAAGTAAGAATAGTAGACCATGTCCCCCACATTCCCATGCGCAAGCTCATTAGTCAAAAGATTCATCATCTTTAGATTTCAATCAAAGGTGCCTCACAAACACATGCTTGAGTGGCATGATGAAATACATAATCTATTTGTCTTCCACATGCTTTCATTATTCCTTCTATGTGGCTAAGTGGAGAATTGCGCTCCACGTCTATCTCCTCCATTTTCAAAAATAAAAAACTTTTATATGGGCCAAGTCACATCACACAAGACATCTCATCATTATGCCACCTCAATACTATGCCACGTCATCATGAATAGTAATGCGTGAATATTGATCCGTAAATAGTACTTGTGAATAGTATCTTGTGAATAGTGACTTGACAAAAAATTATTTCTTTACAACACCCAACTTAGCCCACGGGAATTAAATAGACTAGTGGTCTTCTTCAAATGTCACATTTGAAAAAATGGGACATTACATAATAGGGCGAACCCTCTTGCCAAGTACGTAGAGGTGATGGAAATTGGGTTTTAACGGGCACAGGGGAGAGCAATATAGCAATTGTTATTGTCTTTGTGTTTGGGAAATCCCTAAGAATTTGGGATCACATGCAAACTGAATGCAATCAGAGTGGTAGTGCGCGTTGGGGCACTAAACTACAATGTGAGTGTAGGGAGCCCTCACTAGCAGTCGAGGTTAGAACTCCAGAGGATATTAAGAATCATGTGTGAGCGTTAATCCTCGAGAGCATCTAATACAAGTCTCTTAAAATCGTATGCATATTATCTTTGCATTTTCTTTGAATTGAGTCGTTGTCAAGTTCCTAGAATTTGTCCTATTTTTTCTGCATTATCAAATTATTGCATATTTTTCAATTGCCTTGATGGAAATAATGGTTAAACGGTTTATCGTTTTTCATATTTTATCATAACTAAAGTTTTGATTATCAGTGCTCATATTATCTATCCAAATTGGTTATACATGTATTTAATCCTTTGCGTATTGGGACAATTTAGTCATTATTTATCATCGGGATTTGTTACAACATTCATTAACTTATACAACCATTTTAGGGTTAGTTTATATCTAGTATTGAATTTGTTGTTTGTGTTGTAAATTTACTTCATTTACATATGAAGGGGTAGTTTTTCTTCAACTCTATCTTGCATTATAAGCAATCATATACTTAGCGCAGTTTGTAGAATATAGTTATCTTGTTTTATGATATGTTTGGTACTTCGGCAATTTACAGAATATAGTTATCTTGTTTTATGATATGTTTGGTAAAGATTTTGACAAGTGTATTCATTCTGATTGATTTCAAACATATTTGTTGAATTACTTATAATCTAGATTGAATGATTTTAATTGCTTAGTTATGCTATAAATTTCCCCTTTGCATTTAGGGTTAGTATTTTTACCATATTTAGTTTGTTTCAAAGCAAGAAAATGTCATTAGTAAGTTGCACATTAATTATTCTACATTTATAGGCTTACATACACACTAAGCAAATCCTTGGTCTTAAGTACATGATAATGATGCATTCATAGTTGGCATTTTTATCATATTTGGGTTGTTTCAAAGTAGAAAAATGACATTCGTAAGTTGCATGTAAATTGTTCTACATTTATAGGCTTACATACACGCTAAGCAAACCCTTGGTCTTAAGGATGTGATAATGGCACATCATTAGTGGGGATGCCATGACGGCCTAAGTTGATTGGAGATGGCAGTTGAAACTTGGTGGTTGCATCTAGATCCTCTTGCATGTTTTACATGGTTAGCCAGAGAACACCTTTGACCCAAATTGTAGCCTTACCCACTAAACGATTCTAAGTTCTTTTACATGTGGCAATAAATGCTTAATTTTAAACCCACCCTTGGAAGATAGGCGCTCTCATGTGCATGCGTGCAAGCTAATGGAGGCCCAAAAAGGGCCATTAAAATATTGAAACACATTAAAAGTACACATTTAGGTCAAGCATGATGATCGTGAAAGAAGATGAATTGTAATATATTTTTTTTATTGGAAACATCTCATCAAGTTTTTTAATTGAAAAATATAGAGATAAAGTACATAGAACGTTTACAATAAAAATATGTCAAAATTAGTAGGTAAAGTTAATGAAATACAACCAACAACATTAAATCATTCTTCAAACTTGCCAAAACCCTTAGACACTGCCTTAGAAATGTGAGGGACCATTAGAATCCAAAACTAAAAAAAGGGTTTATTAGATACATTGTTCCTGTGGTATTCCTTACATCGAAGAAACAAATAGGTAGTTTCAAATAAGAATCAAAGAACACACATATGACTTACATTGAAGCAATATGAAGAAAGTGAAGAATAAGCATAAAACTAATCATCCAATTTACTTAGAGGATGGTAAAATTCTTGCTTTACAGGGCCAGTGGGAAGACAAAAGGATAAGAGAAGCCATTGAAATAAAAAAAATCCCTGAGAATTTGGATATGGACGATGGTGAGCTCAAGAAATTCCTCCTTCCAATTGGAGGGCTCAAAAAACTCACTCTCCATACTTGCAACATCAAGTTCCTCCACACATACTATCGCTGATCTCAAACTTAGCTACACTCTCTCATCCATCACCATGCTACAAGCTTGTTCCATGTCAAGCTTTGGCTTCTTAACTTGCTTTCACCATCATTCTATGGACTCTCAAGGAAAATATTTAGTTGTTCTTGGGACAAATCTTCTTCCACATATTGTTGCAACTGAACATTCACCTGTACATCTCTTCGAGAACGAACTTGTTCCCATGTTCTACCACACTCCCTTATCTCCATATTAGCTTGAAAACACTCCATATTGGCTGAAACATCAACACCAACTAGCGCTCCATCTGCTACTGCCATATCACTCACTTGGTCAACTTCTTCACTCTGCCTCTCATAACAACGGACATGTTGGAGTGCTCCACACTTAGTCCTCTTCTTAGCCACTTGCTCTATAGCTGAACTTGCACAATGCACAAACATATTAGGGAAGACAAGAGTTCCCTCATTCACCTAAACAACCACATCATGCTTCAAAGGCATGTTGTCAAACTCCTCTCCAATGCTAGCATGTTTCTCATGCTTTTCACTCTCACTATGGACTGCCAATGGCCCATTCTCCACAACTCTCATTGCTCCTCTAAACCACTGATTTTAGTTTCTTCACATGGCTTGTTTTCTTTCTCCATGTGACTGTTCTAAAATTTTCATTCACATAACATTTATTTTACTTTTTAAGGTTTGGATATTCATTTATGTCAATATCTCATCTACTCATCCATTTGTGATTTTATTTTATCCATATATTTTTTTCTCCTATGTAACTCTTCTTTCTTTATTGCTTTAGGCACCCTGTCATTCCTCATGGTTTCTATTTTTTAAAGTAACATAATACCCTGATCATATTTGTTGCGTTTAAATGAAAAGTGCTTATTTCTACAAGGAGTATTTCATAGGGAACTGAAGCCTTAATGTTGAAATTATTTGTAATTAAATGCTTCTAGATCCTTTCTAGTTGCTTCTATTTCAAATTTTAAGTGTCATTGCCCATATCTCACACCTACAAAGGACCCACTGGGTGACAAGCAACCCAAATAGGACTCCGATGGTTTGCCAATCCTATAGCTCAGCATTCCTTCGCCTATTTTGTAATATGTATAGATATTTTCATCTACCTTGTATTCTTTTCGTTCAACACGTGTTATAACTAAGATTGTTGTGAAAGTCTAGACCAAAATACTTATATTTTGATGCCACTTCAAGTGAGTCCCCTTCAAACTTGAAGTTGAGATTTTTTTAAAAACCAATAAGGAGAATATCAATGTCTTAGTTTTGTCGATGTCAACTTGCATCCCTAGCTCTTTATACAAATGTTTAGGGCATATGAGTGGTCTCCCAAGCCTTGGTTTGTTTTTGCAATTATAATTAGATCATCAACATATAAGAGGAGTTTTGCCACATATTTGTTCAAATGAACCCCTCCACCCTCATACTTTTTAAGTCGAGAGGTGTAACTTATAGTTGTAGTAGTGTGAGGAAGGCTCTAATATCGTGTTGGTGAAAGGAAAAATCTCGACCAACATTATTTTAGCACATCCAATTTTGAATACAAATAAAATTATCGTGAGAAAAGAAAGGAACAAAGAAAGGAGTACATCATGAAATAAGCTTCAATCTCTTATACCCCTTCCCCTTCCCCGTCCATATGACTCTCCTCTGCAGACCTTGTGGTCATGTAATCCTCATGGATGATGCACAAACTCTTTATGCTCTCTTTGGGCACCAACATAGAGCTCAACACATTGTTTACACAACGCTCGTCTTCCATGAATTTGTCATTGCCCTCTTCTTTATAGCTAATGTCTAGACTCTTTTACCCTATTGTTTTCATCTCCTTTTAAAGATATTCTCAGATGCATTGGTGTCACCATTTACAATGTCGAATTCTCTATGCACACATCGTTGTCCTTGTGAATGGCAGGCACAACGTCATCAACCTTGTGTTTGGGGAGCTCTACGTTCGAATCCATGGTAACCATTCACAAGAATTCTTGAAATGGTTTCTCCATTTTCTATCACCACCACTCACCACATTAGGGTTTTGTATTTCAGCAAAAGAATTAAAAAGAGCTTCAACTCGAGCAATCTGGATTTAGCATTTGAGTGTGACCACCACTATCATCATGGGTATCCTCCTTTAGCAAAGAGACTCGGTTGTCCTCTTGTTCATGTGGTTTTTATAAAATGATGCATTCTAATAGAATACAATGGAAGATTAAATTTTGCTGACATCTACCTAGAATGAAGGATGGTTGTATGCCCCGGTTGGTGGCTTTCACTCCCATCATTAGAAGAGGTTATCAAAATTAGCAGACTAACCCTAACTCTCACCTGAACCCCTATGAATCTGATTTGATCAAATCCAAGATTGTAAAGGAAGAGCTCAGACTTTAACCTGAAGAGATTGCCGAGGGAGAAGCGGGAAGCTGGAGCTTCTTGATTGGAGGGGATTTAACAGAGGTATGGGAGCAGTTTCTTTGACTCGTAAGATTGTGAGTCTGGTTTCACGGCGAACGGATTCTACAATCCTGGAATCCACCGGGTTCTCTGCAGCGTCTGTCACAGAATACATTCACCGCCTTCTCGCAACGGATTGACGCTTATTCTCGTGTCACCGACATTCCATTTTCTCTGAATATTCGCGTCACATTGAACAAAAAGCCCGACTCGATCGCCGGCGTAAAGTTCCAGCCTCAAACTCTACACTTGCAAATGGCATTTCCACATTTATTGAAGTCACTGACGCTGCCTAACTGCCCGGAGTCAACCATTTAACCATCTCTTTAATTTTACAGAAAAGGTGAAATCTTACCTCTGAGACTCTTCTCTCAATGGCAGCCTCCAAACATTAAATTACACTTTGCCCCTCTGCCTATGAGTTCATAATTCCTAGGGCACCCGTCTATTATGCTTGAATTCCTGTAAATCCCCCGCCTCCCCCAAATAAAATTAAAAACATGAGAATGTCAATTTCGATGCTACACATGGAGATGGAGGAGGAAAAACCCAGAAAAGTTTGGGAATCCTCGGATAATATAGTGGCTTGAAACACCACATGCTGCATATCTGTGTATACATTGTCAAATAGAAGCTTTTCCCTGTAAACTGTCTTTACAGAGCAAATTTATTACACCATAACCCTCTCAAAGCAGTTGCCCACTGTAACAACAGACTTGGCCATTTTATTGTGATTGAGAGAGTAATTGGCGGCCTCTGCCTCTGCCGCTGCCATTCTGTCAATGCGCTCCCAATCCCGGTCAGCAAACATCATTTGCTCTAGGCAACTCTGCGGGTGAATCAAGCCCATTTGAAACCATTATACTGTATGTTAAATAATTAGACCAGATATTTTAAATACATACATTAAATATATATATATATATATATATATTTATTTATTTATTTATTTATTTATTGTGTTTTGTAGGATGGGAACTTCTTTTGATCCTCTATTTCTAGATGAATCTCATTATTTATTTCAATATTTTTTTCAATGTAAAAAAATTATATTGAAATTGAATTCAATTAAGTTTTTTGTTTTGTTTAGGTTATATATTACAAAATGATTTGTATAATAGTAATTTTTTTGTATTATGTGAGTTTTTAAATTTGGGAGGCGGTTGATGGGGAGGAGGGTTCGAACTTATTTGTACAAATAGTAATTTTGTTTAGAAAAATTTACAAATTGATGGTTGTCGTAGTCAATGATGTTGCACAACCTTGACCATACTCTCTCAATAGCAACCTTGGTTTTCTTGGCCTCCACTTTTCGTCTCTTCGAATTTTAAGATTGAACAACATAAAATTTAATAGCCTCAATGAATGGTATTTATTCTATTTTACGAAGTTAAGTTTGTATCCAAAACATGTAAGCTATATTTAAAGTAAAGAATATAGTTGGTGTTCTAATTTGATATAATAAATCGATTTATTTTACATGACATTTTACTCTAAAAACTTACGTCTAAACCATAATATAGTTTCGTGTCCCATAAAACAATAGATAAGCCTTAAAAACTTCTAACATATTCTTTGCGTGTTAGTATAATTCATTTATTGTAATAGATAAGTCTTAAAAACTTTTTTTGTATAAATATTAGTAATAAATTTTGAACTTTATTTTGCATTAACTTATTCATCACAAAGTTTAGTTTTTCATATTTACAAAATTTAGATAAATATTTAAAATATATTTAAAAAAAATATGATATAAACAAATTATTGCATATTTTTAATATAAAAATATTTTTATTTTTATAATAATTATTTTTAAATTTAATTAATTTTGTAAAAGTTATCAAAATATATTATTTAATATTTTATCTTTTAACATTTTTTTAAATGTATTATTAAAATTATTATTCCTATCCTTCTTTAAATATAATATTCACAATACTTACAAAATATATATATATAATTTTAATTATATTATCTATTATTTTAGATATAGTTACAACTTTTAGCCATTATAATTATATAATATAATAATTAATCATTAACTTATATTTAATATATCATAATCTCCTTAATTATACTATTTTCTTGAATGTCTATTTAGATTTTGTTAGTTTTATTATTTATATCTATATTATTATCACAAATTAAAATTATTTATCTTACAATTATATTTAATCAAATTATAATTTCTTAAGTTATATAAATAAATATATTTTAAATTATTTTATATATCTAATATATATATATTTTTATTAATCTATTAATACATATATTTGAATTCAATATCAACATTTAATATATATATTTAATAAATATATCTATCAACATTTTATATATCAAAAGAAAATATATTTGAATTCTAGTTAAAAAGACACAAAATGAAACTCATGCTCCGACTATATGAGATAATTGTAACAAACCTAAAGGTTCTTACTTTTTGAAAGGGATTTAAGTATAAAGAGTATATTAGAATGGGGTTGGTTGATTTGGAGATAGAGCTTTTCCATGATGGTGAAGAAGATGACGGCGATTGGATTTTGGTATCAACAAAAAAACTAAATCCAAAAAAATGATTCAACCAAGTGTTACAAGGAGTACAAATTTGAAGGAGATTGATATATCCAATTCTAAATACTTAGATAACTATTACTATTAAATGTATGTTAGTTGAGAGGGTGCTTTTTTAAAAATCTTTTGTTATATGTTGATGTCCAAAAACCTCTCTCCAATAAGAAGATTGATGCGTATATATGTCATAATCCTTTCTCCTTCGCTTGAGCTTAATTCCACACTAAGAATACTCAAAATTTTGGTGTTTGATTTAAGGGGCCTACTTCAATCAACCTTCGTCATACCTTTATAACAAGTTAACAGTTTCGCAATCAACACTTGTGCAAGTCATCAAGCAGACCATGCATATGTCTAATTCCCATCCTTATCTTTAAGAGATGCAAATTTCTAAATGAAACTATATCCTCTTTCACAAATGCAATGTCCTTCTCTTGGTACAAGTATATAACAACAAGCCTTTTAGTGGATAGAGAGTCGATTAAGGGCAGAGTAAAAGAATAAGTGTGTGATAGATATACCTATTGATAATGCTTGATGTAGACTCTTTTAAATGACGTAGGAAACATATGTATATACATACTTCTTTGAATTAATGTTAGGACACACTTACATGCAAGCCAACCAAAGAAAAACATAAAAGTCGACAATCAAGGCACAAGAAAACATGGTAAGATGGAACAAATGACCCACAACCAACATACCAAAATCATACAACATGCTAGTGGTCAGACCGTTGTTAGAATGTTTCGATTCTGATCAGGGTAAATTAAGGCTTAGAAACAAAGATAAATGAGTTTGCAAGAGTTGTTTAAGTGTCATGAGGTAAAAAAATGCTAACTCTGAAGGTGTTCATAAGTGAAAAATGATAATGATAATTATACAAGGTCCAATGTGATTGAAAAGTGTGCGAAAAAGAGTCTAATGCATAGAAATAGGCCAAAAACATTGCAACTACAATATTTATATCAAAATTAAGTGTCTAAAATAATAACAAAGTATACTCTCATCAATGGATTTGACTGCAAAATCTAGGACAACCCACCCTTATTTAATCAATTTAAAAATTAAAAAAACCCTTTTATAAAAAAAATACATATATAATAAAATGTGAGTTTAATTTTCACCCACCATCAAAACTAGTAAAGCTAAATTAAATATCAATTTAACAAGCTAACCCAGGGCTTAGGAGGAACCCAATGGAAAACACTATAAATGAGGATCTGAATGTATCATATGTGTATATGAAAGCTATATAAAAGCGTAGAGAATAAAGAGGAAGTGATAATAGAACTAGAAGGGTAAATGTTATATTTATCTCTTAGTCATGTGCATGGCATACTCTTGAGAGATATGTATGGTTTCATACCTTCTACTCTGATTGTTAACTAAAGCTACAAATGTGTATCCGTCAATATTACATAGCCACGAGTGTTGAAAGAACCATTATAGAAATTGAAACCATTGAACTTCTATGTGACCCTTTACTCTCTGATGGTTACATTTATTGGACCCAAAAGTAAATCTAGATATTTTGACACAAAGCATTTCCTCGTGAAAGCAGGCACTACCCATCAACCCCACCCCAGTTTAACATTTAAAAAAAACATGCTTCGCACATGTTCAGATGTAGGCAACAAGTTGTCAGCGCCTGGTGATTCTACACAATGTGAATTATCCTTTATGGTTTGGCATGCATGTGTGTCAATACCTATTGAAGTTGATGGTAGGTACCGCATACGATTTGACACATACATGGGTGGCACCAAATCTACTTGGCATCATTGTTGGAGTGTGCAAAATTTGTTGGAGTTGGGATGATGATCTTGGAGATACCATAAATCTCTAGATTTGGTTTTGGATTACCAAAGACCATTAAGTATGAACCACAATTATTGCACGCTGTGAGAACAAGCTTGGTTATATCAGAAGAACCAATGTTGATAGATCCTCTTAGATCATAAGCTCTATGCTACAAGTTTTTAAATTTTTATGAATTTCTAATTCGCGTCTTAGGGTCTCATCTTCTCTACGTTTTAGTCCATTGATTGTCAGTTTAGGCACTAATATGGTCCTAATTTGAATTCAAATAGTCTATATATACATAGGCATGTTAGTGTGTTTAGGTATCTAAGGCAATTTAGATGAATAAAGAGAAATCAATTAAAAGCAAAAGAATTCATTTATATTTTTCTTCCAACTTTACAATTATTCTAGAGAAATCAAGCAAGCCTTTAGGGTATACATCAAAGCACTTAAGAACGTGTTTGTGGTAAATTACATCACATTGGTTTTGCCAACTCAAACATCATCACCTTTACTTAATGTATAACAAACGCTAGAATAAATCCTTTTCCTTATAAATTGTAAACTCAATTGTCCAATTAGTGCAAAACAAAAGAACATTTTCTAAATGATCAAATCAAAATTTCAAAAAATTGAACAAAATATTACGAACCCTGAATTTGAATAACATGATCATCAATTATCTTAAGTTTCCGAAATTCTTGTCATCTCACCTCAAAACCTTGACTTTAAATTTAATTATTAAAAATATAAATTTAAATAAAATAATGTATTTAATTTCTAATATGAAGTAGATACATTGATTACATATTGGTGGGGGGACTGAACTCTCTGATCATGTCCCAGAATAGTATGAAATTTATTTGTGCATCAATACCCCTAGAACATAACAGAAACAAAATATGTGCCGTACCATACATTGCATACATACATATAAAATTTAACAGAAACTCATCTTACATTGGCAGAGAGTTTCTTTTCTTCTGCTAAACCCTAGCGCACAAACCCGTCATTTCCAGCCAAAAGCCTGTATTTATCCTTCCTGGTGAAGTTCGTACATTCAAACCCTAAAACCCCTGCAGTGATCTTCTGCACAGAGTTTGCAACTTCATGGCACGTCTTTCCTCCTCCACAGCTGAGCTCGACAGGGAGTTCGTTCAGGAAGTTTATTTCATAGACAGGAGACGGATTCATGAAGAAGAAAAAGGGATCCATGGCCTTAAACCCTCTGCTGGTCGACCCGTGAAACATACAAGTGCGGCAGTTGACGGCGACCGGGACAATATGATCCGTCAGCTCCGCAAACATGGCGCTGTACCGAAGAAGAAAAGGCTCCCTGCAGGTGGTTCCTTCAGGACACAGAGCCACGTCTCCCTTTTCAAGTGCTTTGCTTATATTTGCGGCATCCCGGTCGCGGTTTCGAGTCAGCCTGACGGTGGGAATCGGCGAAAGAAACTCCGACAGACGAGAGATGGAATATGTAACCGTCGCGACTGGCCTGCCCAGTGATTGTGACACCATTACGGGATCCAACAGCGTTCTGTGAGAGCAGACGAACATTGTGCCCTGACTATTGGTGGTGGAGGATTTCTGTTTGTTGACGGACTTTGGAGGGTTTCCTCGAACCCTAATTCTCACGCCCATCATCCAGAATATGTAGTATTGGATGCGGATGGGCAGCAAATGTCCTGCTGCGACACGGACTATTGCCAACAGGAAGCCCAGCGGCATCCATATAAATGTTATCAGCGCAACTAATGGATCTGGTCGCTGTACCAGGCGTCCGTCGTGAAAAATTATGGGCTTGGGAAGCTTGTATTTTGGTACCGGAACGGCCTTTGAGCTCCCAAACACAGCGTACGATTCCTGTAAAATGACACAGGAGGAGCAATGCATTAAGCAACGGTAAAATTTTGGGAAAAAAAAAAGAGATTTTTATTTTATAATAAATTGAAAATCGAAGTTTATTTTTGGGATAATTGTCTAAAGATTTTTGAGTTAGAAAATTTCTGACTATTTTTGTAATTTTTTTTGGAGAGATAATTACAAGTGGTGATCTGAAATATTTAGATAAAAAATCTTTAAATAATTATTCTCAAAAATCAATTTCAATCAGATAAATTGTAGAAATATAAAATATAAGAAGATATTTTTTCTGAAAAGTTTTGAAAATATCAATAGCATTATAATCCACTATTGTAATTCTGAGTGAATCTTTGATTTTCAAAACTAAACACAATTTCTTCTAGAAAAAATCTTTTGTTATAATTTTTGATGAAATATGAGATTACAGTTCATAGAAATATAAAAATGTTAAAAAAGAGACCTTAATAAATTTAATAGTTAAATTAAATTTAGTGACAAAATAATGAAATGATAAAAATTATTATTATTTTTAAATGATAAATATAAAAATTTACATATTTTATTGTTAAAATATATTATTAATAATTATTTATTTTATAAATAAATAAAATATTAAATAGTAATTGTATAATATTTTTGGATTTAATTTTTGAATAATTTTTGGATCAATATTTCAGATTATATTTTATAATTTTTCTATTTTTAATTTTTGAATTAAAGCCATTTAATGTGTGGAAGTTAGAGATCAATAAAAATATTTAATAAAAATCGCATCACTTTTTCAATTTTTTGTTTTTCAAATTTTTAATTATTAATTATGTTTTAAAGATGACCTTTGAATTAAAGCCATTTAATGCATGGAAGATAATTGTCAATAAGAATAATTAATAAAAATAATATCATTTAATGTGTGGAGGCTAAATGTCAATAAGAATAATTAATAAATATGACATCTGAAAAGAAAGGAAAGAATTGACTTTCATAAACCTATTTAAATATTATATTATATGTAAACAACAACTAAAAATAAAAACAAGTGTAAATGAGGATTGATATCATAGTAAAGACAAGTACATTTCAATTTTAAAGATGTAATTTTTATTTTTATTGTATAGTTAATCAGTTGATTGTTAATAGAATTCATTTTAATATATTAAAAAATATTTTTTATTATTAATTAAGAAAAAATATTAATTGTTTGTTAAAGAAAAATAATTTGTATAAATTATTTAAAATAATTGAGAAGGCTTAAATCAATTTTGAGAGGAGTAAGGAAAAGGAAAAGAATAATATCTTTAATAGTTAAAGGAAGATTTAAGTCAAATAACTTTTATAAACCTATTTAAATATTATTTTAAATATAAAAATAACCAAAAACAAAAATAAGTGTAAATGAAAATTAACGTGATATCATATCATGGATCATGAATATATTTTAATTCTAAAGATATGATTTTTAATTTTTTTTATAATTAATAAGTTGTCTATTAATAAAATTCATTTTAACATATTAAAATATATTTTTGATTATTAAATAGGGAACATTATTAATTATTTGTTAAGGAAAAATAAATTTTACAATTTATTTAAAATAGTTGAGAAGGCTTAGGAGTAAGGAAAAGGAAAAGAATAATATCTTAAATAGTTAAATTAAAGAGAATTTAAGTGAAATAATTTATAAATTTTTTTATAATAATTGAGAAAGCCTCGGTAACTTTTAAAGATTAAAAGAAAAGGAAAAAGATAATACTTTAAATAATTAAAGAAGATTTAGATTTTCAATTAAAAAAGAGGTCTAAATTAATTTTAAGAGGAAAAAACAGAGAGCATCTTAATGTATAAAAAATCATCTACATATAAAATTTATACTTATAACTTCTTTTTTAAAAACAGAAAATTCTTTCCCATTAAATCAAATTAAATGTATTTAAACATAACACATTGATAATTAAAACATTTCATCACTTTTGAATTAAAAATATATATATATGTTAAATTTAATATTATTTTTCATTTTTTTTAATATAAACTCTTAAACACAATAACAACTTCTGTGATCTCTTTATAATTTAAAATAACATCACTTTTATTATTATTATTGTGATGACCTCTTAATTAAAACTATTTTATATGTGAAAGATATGTGTTTATAAAAATAATTAATAAAAATCACATCACTTTTGAATGGTTTTCTATTTTTTAATTATTAATTATATTTTATTAATATCTTTTGAATTAAAGCCATTTAATAAGTCGAAGATAGATGTCAATAAGAATAATTAATAAAAATAGCATCATTTAATGTGTGGATTCAAATGTCAATAAAAATAATTAATAAATATGACATAAATAAAAAAAAGAAAAGTCTTTTAAAGTCTATTATGAATGAAGATTTAATTTTCATAAACCTATTTAAATATAATATTATATATAGAAAACAAGTAAAAAATTAAAATTAATGTAAATGAGAATAAACATAATATCATGTTATGGAATACATTTTAATCTTAAAAATATAAATTTTAATGTTTTTTAAGATAAATAATCATTCGACATTTAAAATAATAAAATTCATTTTAATATATTAAAAAATATTTTTGATTTATTAATTAAGAAAAAATATTAATTATTTGTTAAAGAAAAATAAAATTTACAAATTATTTAAAATAACTGAAAAGCCTTGGTCCACTTTTAAAGGAGAAATGAAAAGGAAAAGAATGATATATTAAATAATTAAAGAGGATTTAAGTTAAATAAAATTTATAATTTTTTTATAATAATTAAAAAATGTTTCGATTTACTTTTACAAAATTAATTTTTTTCTTGTAATATATGATAATATGAAGTATTGTAATAATATAAAAGACACGATTTTTTCTCCTATAAAAATTATAGTGAATAATATAATATAAAAAGATATGATTTTTTCATTTGATAGAAAATCACACTAGATAATCTCAAACGTTAAACATCAAAAAATATAACACAATGTCTTTTAACTATTTTTACAATCTCAGTTGGGAAACTTGCAGGGCGAAAAGGATTCAAGGAGGTTGGAGAGCTTCTTACCTTCTCCAGAACAGGGGTAGGAAAGCGAAACTTTGGGACTGGAAAACCAAGAAAACCCTTTTTTTCGTTTGTTGGTCACACCGGTTGTCCTCTATGGTTGTGAGGTTTGGGGAAGCAACATGTCAAATCACAGATAGAGACAGTTGGAAAGAATTCAAAAACATCTTATCACTAGTAGTCTTAAAGTTAAAGCAATTGTTCCATATGATATCCTCTTGGTGGAGGCCGGTACTTTCCCAATGGACGCTGTAGTAATTTCAAGGTTACTAAGCTACCTAAAAAAGGTTGAAAGCATGGGGAATCACCGGTGGCCCAAAATGGTGGTGAACGAGGTGTTAGATCGGAGAAAGAAGATGTGGATGAAGCAAAACATCAAGTGGTTGAGAAAATGGGACATTAAGTTACACGACTACCCTAACACCAAAGAGAAAATAAAAAAGTTTGTGTTAAAAAAATTCAAGACTGCCATGTGGACAAATCAGATTGGGCTTAAAAAAATGCATTATATTAAAGAGTTCAATCCCACTTGGGAACATGGAGATAAAGCATACCTAAGTGCCGATCTTAAAGGTAAAGCTAGGCTCCTAGTGGCACAATTGAGGACCGGTTCACACCATCTTAGGTGTGAAACTAGTAGATGGACGGTTCCCAAGGAAAGGTGGGAAGATAGGACTTGCATTTTTTGCAGTCAAAGCACAGTTGAAACTAAACGACACTTCGTTAGAGAGTGTGATGCGTACAAGGATATCCGTATGCAGCAAGATAACAGCGTGAATATGGGTAGTTTTAGTGAGTTATTTGAGGAAGAGAGGCTACACAACACGCCCTGGTTGTTGGTAAAATTCATAAAAAATGAAATGACATCGAAAAGAATCTGAAGAACTCCTAATGATCTTGACACTTGATCCCATAGTCTGTTTAGTCTCGTGAACGTTATTAAAACTCATTCATTCAATCTCTTTATATTTTATATTTTACTAAAGTGATTACAAATAGTACTTCATTCTACAACACTGACAACATCTATAAACAGAAAATTATATATGCGATCTTATCATACTATTTTCTTAATCTGATGATGGTTTACACCCTATAATCTTAACTATCAATTTAAAAAAATCTCAAAGAGTTTAACTGAAAAAACTTTCTTCCCTAATTAAAAATCGTTTTCCTTCAGAGAAAAGCAAATGATTACAATGACTGAAAAGCACAGGCAATAAATGAAAAACACAGGTAATGTATGATAGTACTTTTAAAATATGACTTTTTCACTTATATTTTGTAGGATGAATGATGTACTATATATAATAAAAGTACAATTTAAAAAAAATTAATAATTATTATTATTATTTAAATTTGAATCATCCATACCTTGCACAGAGAGAGAAAATGTCCAGTGGAACCACTCTTCCCTACCCCAACATCAATCATGCACTCTCCCACAGCTTGTCTCACAGCATCCCTCTTTCTCAAACCGGCAACAACATAACCAGGCGACTTGACAAACCCAGTGGCTCTGCCATGGCCGTCAACCTCTATTTCAGTCCCAATAACAGCATTCACTCCGATGTATTCCAAAGCAAACGGCTCTACCAAAATCCGGGGCATGGCAGTCACAATAATTTTCCTCCCAAACGAAGAAAAGACTCTCCAAACCTCGTCATTCAGATCCTCCGAAAAAAACTTCGGAAGGACCGCCATGGCTACACCTCCTAAATCCGAAGCCTTGACGCCCTTCATGGATATATAAATCATCACCTTCATCGCACAGGCAGCAGAAACGCAGGCGTACAAAAACCACACCAGAGGCGCAGCGGACAGCAGGACCAGGGTTCGAATCACGCCGGACCCTTCCAGGCACAACAACAGGAAGTAACAGAACGGATTGTGCCCGCGCAGCAATGCGCCGCACAGATCCGAGACAATAGTCTGCATTTCCCTTGATCTGGAACTGCATTTCTCGACGCTTTTCCTACTCATCTTTCTTTTGATTGAAAAATAAAATAGGCTTTGTTCTTTAAAAGATATTCTTCAGTACACAAATTCCGAGAAACCAACGGCAAAGTTGAGTTGTAACAATTCTTCACCTGCTGACATTTATACGAATGATTTTTAATGTCAAACTCGTTCGCTGTCAGAACAACGCAACTCTGGCCGGCAACCATCGACCAATAAATGTAGCTAGTGTTTAAAGCTGTCGGTATATTAATTTTGACGCGGCATTCTCTTATACGGGATTTCAATCTGTGAATGGTGTAGGTAATTGGGTAATTCCTGGGCGAGGCAACCCGGTCCGTGAATCACAGGGCAGCACATCGGATGAGGTGGGCTATCGTTTTGTGTATTTATGAAATGGGTGAGCTACCTTCTGTACAGCGGAGGAGTTAATGGAGGCCCCGGAGAGTATTTGTGCGGTCGGGATTATCCTCCTTGTTGACTTGGGTGGTTTGAATAGTTCTGGTTCAGCGTCGAACCGTCTGTCGGCATGCAAAAGTTGGTGAAAAAATTTAAAGAGGTTGTGGATCCGGTTGCAGTTGGAGGTCGACTTCGATTAGACAGGAATAGGGTTACTCATATTGGACTATTATTGTGGGCGACCAACGAAGATTTATACTGGGTCAAGGATAATAAGGATATTAGTTCTTGCTAATTAACAGTTGTCATGATGGTATCAGAAATGTTGGGAAGGATTTGTCTTTATTTTTTAATTTTTTTATTAAGTGTTAATGAGTGTGAAATATAAGATGAATAGTAAAGAGCGAAACAAATTTTATGAAATATATATTTTTTAATTTTTATTGAGAAAACTTGCATTTGTTGTGAATGTTCTGGTAGAGGTATTACACTCAATCTTGCTTCCCTTGCTCTTTTAAGATTTGCATATATGTTATCTTTCATTCTTGCATCGTGGTCAAATGTAAATGAAAGGTTAAAAAAAAAAAAAAAAATGTAAACGAAGGGTTGATAGATGAAGGCCGCCTTCCGAATATTAATATGCATTGTATACAATATAAAAATATATATATGTAAATGAAGGGTTGATATGAGAAAGGCCCTAGTGGAACACCTACTAATGGTGGAACATGGGTTTTGTTCAGGGGTGCTCTATTGATGGAACATATTAGTATGTATAAATATTAAAGTGCACCGATAGTGGTGCATGTAGTATCTAATACGTGTTCAACATTTATTCTATAAAATTAAAAGTACCCAATCACATTTTGACAAGTAAGACTCAAGTATTGATACTCTAAGTACCAAAGGTTAAGTTTTGGTTGTAGGTTTAAAAAATGCATTTTATGACTTATCGTGATAAAACTGATTGTATCGTAAAATGTATAATGAGTTAGACCTTGAAACCTTGGTTATAAGTAGTTGAGACGATATATTAAAACGGGTAAAAATTTCAGAGTCTATTGTGATGTTATGGCACCTTAATTTGAAGTCTGAAGTTAGGGTGCACCACTACTGGGACATATCGCCTATACGGGTTTTATAGTGAGCGTACTTTTGATATGGCAATGAAGGTCCACCCTTGAAGATCAATGTTGCCAATATCTATTGTTGCTTTATTGAGAGTTATTCCTTGTACTTTATGTATGATTAGAGCCCATGTCATTTTGGTAGGCATTTGGTGACGATTAACCTATGACAATTCCAAATAAGGTTGTGTGTTTTTTCATACGGTATGGCAATGTGTTGTGTAGAGAGGAGAAGTTTTGTTCTATAGTGAGCTTGAGCAATGGTGAAATGTTGGGGAGGGGCAAGGCTATGCAAGGCATGGAAGTGGTGAAAGATCTTAAGGTGAATTGGACGATCATGGTGAGGGACAATGACAAGTTGTTCTAAGTGACAAACTCGATGAACCTTGAGAAGATACATGGTCAAATTTTAATGACATGTCATCTATCAATGCAATTTGTAGCATGGACAAACGAAAGCTGTAAGATAAGCTCTAAGACCTCAATGTCTTGCCCTCACATTAGCAGCATTACATTGTTGATTCAAGCTACACATCAAACGTGAAGCCCTGTCACAATCAAATCAGCTCTCATAACATCCTCGATCATATTTGACATTCAAAAAGGCTCATTCAAATATGCCACCACCTTGCAAGCTAAGGATGCCTTTGCAATGGGTGATGGTTATGTAAAACCAAAAGTTGCCTTGAATATAGGTTTGATGTTCGATATGGGCCACTTGGTGTACGATATCATCATAAATAGCTTGCCATTACCTCTCACTATCATCACTCATCTCACCTTCAAATATTTTGCTATTTGCATGTTCTATATGGCATTGCCCTTTCTTTCAAGGGTTTAAGTATGGTGTTGTTGTATGTTCATAAACATGGTGTTTATTCAAGTTTTTGTATGTTCTTAAGCATTTAATCGACATACAAAGATGTCAAGACGAATCTAGGGTATGCTCTATATAGTATTTTAATATAATATTCAAGAAGATTATTAATGTTAAGTTGAAGGTTATTTTAATTATATATTATTTTTTTGTAATATTTTTTTTTAATGTATATTTTAGTCATTACTTAAATGACCTCTCTTCATATTATACGTGGGTGTTTTAAAATAAGTATTCTTACTTTGTGATTATTACCAAAAATATATGAAGAAAATTCATTTCAATAATGACTAAAAAAATGTATTAATAAAAAATCCAAGAAAAAAATATAAGAGTATTAATTTTTTAGAATTTAATGTATTTAATTAATATAAATATGATTTTTCAAAATATCTACAATAAAGTATCTCATATTTCATTAGTATTGTTCAGAAGAAATCAAGTAATTAATTATTATTACAAATCATATAGTGTGTAAAGAAACCAAAATTTGATGAAGACAATGATGCTAGATTGCAATACATACGATTTCATCTGTTAACCATTTGAATCAAAATATTAGAGTGCTCTATACAGAGGCTCGCTTAAATTAGGCATAACACATTTTACTTACTACACAAAACCCCCTATAGATACTTCCATGTACCTTCATCTATTGCATTTTTGCATTACACACAAAGCCCTTTTAGAGGGTAAGCAAATCTAATTTCACATCAATCACAGGAGGCACAAATTTGCCAACATGACAAATGTGGAATTTTGTTGGATGTTTGAAATGTTTTCGACCACATTAAGAATCCAAACATTTTTTCATAGAATATGATAATTGCAGCTTACAAAAGCCATGGGCTACCTCAATAGGCATTTATATTGTTTGACCAAATGCAATGAACAATTGTAAACCCTGATCATATCACTTTCTTTAATATTGTCCCTATATGTGTGAACGTGGCATCTCAAATCGTTAAGCAGATGAATGATGTCATTTAGACATGGGTAGATAGAATTTAATCAACATATAAAAATGTCAAGACAAATCTAGGCACCTCAATGAAAATAGGGGTTGAATATCCAATGGCTCCTCGAAAAACATAGAGAATGCACTACATGTCAATTTAGACGAGTCTAAAATTATTAGACAATATAGATATGGATAACATTTATCCCATATAATTTACACTTACACATTCGACTACGTTCAATTTTAAATTGGCACATTAATGTAACAACAATGTAAAATGATATTGTCAGTTAAATCAAAAAGGTGGTGAAATCTTTGATTGGCCCATTGGTGTACGATATCCCCTTATGTAATTTATCTAGGTGTCAATATATTGACAACATAGACGAACAAAAACTACAATATAGACTTTCGAACTTCGAAGTCTTGTCCCCACATCAATGACATTACAGTGCTAATTTGAGTCGCACATGGGATGTAGATCCCTATCACAATTAAATCAACGTCATGTCATCTTTGTCGACCCTTGACAATAGAAAACATCTAATCAAAGATCTCACTACCCTACAAGTTGTGTACCCCTTTCCAAAGGACACAAGTCATGTAAATATAATAGTTTTCCCAAATTTGGTTTTAATGTAGGATATCATTTACCCTCACCGTCACCACCCGACTCACTTTGAAATCTTTCACCACTTGCATGTTATGTGTGAGCTTGCCCTTCCCCACCACTTCACCATTACTCAAGTTCACCCTGAAACAAAATATCCCCTACTCACACAACACATTAGCACACCGTATGAAGAACACACAACCTCATTTTCTACCATCAACTCCACCAGAAATATTAAATTATTTTTTCTTAACACTTTATGTACAAAATGTGAGATTGGGTCTAGGGATAATTTTAAAAAGGGACCCCTAAAAGCTTACTATAAAATCTTGGTGAATCCTAGATTTTAGGTATAATTTCATCGGCAAATATTTGACAAAATCATCACATTGGTATAAATTGACCGATGATTTTTATTAGCTATTTCAAAAAAATTATAAATCGTTGGTGAATCAAGCATCATATTCAAATCAAGAAATAATGGCAAAAAAACCAATGGAGAAGGAGGTTAGAGGATGAAAAGTCTAAAGTAGAGATCTTATTTACGGTTCTTTATTTTTAATGATTAAATGTATCATTTTTTAAAAATATTAAATTTGTCCTTTTTAAGTGCAAAATTTGATGGACATATGACTAAGTATAAATTGACTACAACCCTCTTTAAATCTCTCAAAAGACCAACTAGATAATATAATAAATTGAGTGTAGCAAAAAATATGAAAAAAATCAAAGTATAGAATATAAACCAACTATGGGGCCATAGGAAAAGACAACAATGAAAAGCGAGGATGACATAACTGAAAAAAATATTAAAAATATTTTCATAGTTTTAAAATTATAAACTTTATAATAAGGTATGCAAAATGTCTTAACCACATCTATATTGGCCTTTCAATATTTATTTATTTCAATTAACAAACCATGTCAACCAGAATATAATTATTACCTTAAACATTTAAAAACAAAATACAATATGATCATGAGACTCTATTACGTTTATTCAGTTTGTTCTTTGTGCATTGTTCAAAAGAAATATCTTGCATGTCATTATTTCTTTGAGGAAATCAATTTCTTGTTTGTTTAAAATAAGTATGTAATAAAGATCAATCAATAATATAATAAACTGAGTATAGCAAAAATATAATGATAAGTTCCCTAAAAAAATATTTCTTTAAAAATATTTACTCAAAACACTGTCTTTCAAATGTCTCAACCATATCCATAATCAATAATGATAAGGTCTGTCAAAATCTCTTAACCATGTCCATAATCAATAATGGTCTTGATAATATTTTATTATTTCAATTAACAAATCATGTCAATCAAAATATAATTATGCCCTTAAATATTTAAAAAACAAAATACATTATAATCATGAGGCTCTATTACGTTTATTCAGTTTATTCTTTGTACATTATTTAAAAGAAGTATCTTGTATGACATTATTTTTCAAAGGAAATCAATTTCTTGTTTGTTTAAAATAAGTATATGGTAAAAACCAACCAGTAATATAATAAATTCAGTATAACAAAAATATAATGAATAAAATAAATAAATATAATAATTAGTTCCCTAAAAAGAATTTATTTAAATGTTAGGTTGTGGAGCTAAAAGCTTCACTGATGCAAACATGGAAGAGGTGCTGAGTGTCACAGTAACCGACGTCGGTCAGGGGTGGACAAGAAGCTATCGATATCAGTCATAGATTGATCGACGTCAGTCGTCTTCAGACAGACAGTGACCGACATCGGTCGCCTATGCAGTTTCAGAACTGTTAGTTACATGAACAATTTGTTTAACGAACCGGTTGTTTGCATGTAAAGACTAATTTTAGTCTTGGAGCTGCGTTTCTAATTATTGTAATTAGAAGTCTAATTATTGTTTGTATGGGATCTATTTAAGAGACCCATGGACTGTATTGTAAGATTGTAGAACCAGAAGAATTTTGTAGAATCAGAAGGGTTCTATCCAAGGGATAATCATAAGGACTTGGTGAGGCAAGGACAAGGGTTCTTTCGGGTGTGTAAGATCTAGATCGGCAGGTGTGCAAGGCCAAGTTGATCTGAAGTATAGCAAGATCAGGTGAGATCTACATGGTAAGTAAGGTCGGTTGATCTGCAGGTGTGTGTGTGTGCAGATCTAAGTTTGCAGGTGTGCAAAACCAGGTTGATCAGCAAGTGTGCAAGATCAAGGAGATCAGCAACACATTAGGTAGCAAGATCAGGTGAGATCTACTTGGAGTACGTGGTGTACTCAGACTTAGAGTATGTGTGTGTACTCGGTGGTACTGGCAGTAATGTTAATGACTGGTTGAAACACCAACTCGGTTATTGAGTTGTTTGTGTTTGTAATTGAGAGAGAGAACTCTTGAGGGAGATTATTGTACACCCTAGAGGTGCGAGAAGAAGAGTGTGAATTCTTTATTGTAATTCCTTTTGGATGAGTTGAATACAATTGTGTGTTGCCTCTCATATTCTGTGTTATTTTTGAATTCTAGTTATATTTTACTTCTGGTTAAATTCCGTGTTTAGTTGCTTATATAAAAGTAATCAAGTGTGCTCTTAAAGAGCAAGGATTCTGACAATTGGTATCAGAGCCAGGTTAGGTACACTAACAGGTGGTCAGAGTGTGTTAAGTGGTTGATTATAAGTCACTCTCAGGGGTTTCTGATTGAGTGGGAGTAAAATAATGACAGAAAAAAGTAAGCTAAGAATGGAGGAACTCAATGGCAAGAATTTTTAATTACTGAATTATGGAAAGAAAGAGCAAGTAAAGAAATATTGTTGGTTGGTAGAAGATCAACATGAAGGAAATGAAGAAGCAGGTGTTGTAGGTATTGTTGCACGGGTTGCTTTTGTATGTTCTTTGGATAAAGTAGAATCTTGGATTATAGATTATGTTGCCTCTTTCCATACAGCCCCAAATAGAGTATTTTTCCATGTTAATGTCTATGGAGACTTTGAAAAGATTTATTTAGGGGTTGGTGAGCCTTGTCAAATTGTTGGCAAAGGGGAAGTGAGGCTGAAATTGCAGACGGGCAACACATGGGTGTTGAAGAAGGTCATGCAGGTCCCAGTCTTGAAGATGAGGCTAATTTTTTCAAAAAAGTTGGGTGATAAGGGATGCATAGTAACTCTCACAGCAGATGCACTTGAATTAGCATGTGGTAAGAAAGTAGGTATTTTTGTATTACTGATTCTCCTTTTGTTGCAAAGATGTGGCTTTGTAGGCTTGGTCACATGAGTAAGAAGGGGATCCATGTTCTTAAGAAGAAGTCTGATGTCTTTGACAAACTTAAAAACTGGAAAGCCTTGGTGTTCATATAGAAAATGATGGACAATGATCAGTTAGGGAGGTTGAATAATTTTGAGCAGGGCAGTTTGGACAAAGTTATGATCCAAGGTGAGCTCGCGAGTAAAGATCATCACTCACAAAAAAACATAGTTATCGACATCGATCAGGGGAGAATCGATGTCGAACAAGCAGGTACCAATGTCGGTCATGTGTAGATCAAAGTTGGTGGTGTCGGGCAGGTGGAGATTGACGTCAGTTAGAAAATCAATGTCAGCAACCAAGACACCGACGTCGGTCAGAGAATTAGCATCGGCGATCAGGTGGAATCGACATCGGTTGGGTGCAGACCAAGGTCGACCAGAGAATGGATTTTGGGTAGACAACAAGCTGTCAAGGAGTCTCAAACGCCCATATGGAGGACTGAAAGTGTAAGTAAGCCTCAAATTCATTATTCGCCTTCTTTATACTACCTGAACAGGTTGCTCACTGATGGTCAAGAACTAGGAAGTTTTGAAGAGGGAATGCAGGTAGAATCTAGAAAATAGTTGGAGCATGGCATGAATGAGGAAATCGATTCCTTGGAGAAGAACGAAATAGGAGATTTGGTAGAGTTGCCAGTCGATATGAAAGCACTAAAAGACGAATAGATTCTAAGGGTAAAAAAGAGAGAGAATAGACACGTGAGACGAAAGACCAGGTCATATGGTCTTGTGCAAGCTCTAAGACAGTGGTACAGGTTTGACAGGTGTATGACAAAGCATGGCTTTAGTCAATGTCATTATAACCATTATGTTTATTTTACCAGGTTGGATAATGGTCGCAATATTATTCTGTTACTATATGTAGATGATATGCTTATTGCAGGTTCATACATGCAAGGTTTTGCTGAGTTAAGGGTAAAATTAGTTCAGTGGTATGCCAGAAAGGATTTAGGAGGAGTAAAAAAAATTTGGCATAAGTATTCCTAGAGATAGAGAAGATCACAGATTGATGTTGTCTCAGGATGATTATGTGAATAAGGTAGTGGGGAGGTTCAAGATGCAGGATGCAGAACCGGTTAGCACACCTATGGATGGACAATTCACAGAATAGTGTCCCAATTCACATGATGAGGTTGAGTACATGTGTACTAGACCTGAGTTTGCCCAAGCAGTGGGTGTTGTCAGCAAGTTTGTGGCTAATCCGAGAAAGGAGCACTGAAAAGCAGTTTAGTGGATTCTCAGGTATCTGAGAGGGACCAACAGCAGGGATTCATGCTATGCAGGGTCAGGCACTTCTCTACATGGGTATGTAGATTCGGATATGGCAGGGGACTTGGATGACAGACATTGCACCACAGGATGTGTGGTGGTTGGTCTTAAAGATTGAACTTGAATAGGGATACAAGCCAGGAAACAAATTAGACAATGTACAGGTACAGGTATAGGTGCAGCTGTTTATCTCCAAGTGGGAGATTGTTAGGTTGTGGAGCTAAAAGCTTCATTGATGCAAACATGGAGGAGGTGTTGAGTGTCACAGTAACCGACGTTGGTCAGGCCAATCGACATCGGTCAGGGGTGGATAGGAAGCTATCGACATCAGTCATAGATCAGCTGATGTTGGTCATCTCCAGATAGACAGCGACCGACGTCGATCGCCTATGCGGTTTCAGAACTGTTAGTTACACGAACAGTTTGTTTAACAAACCAATTGTTTGCATGTAAAGACTAATTTTAGTCTTGGAGCTGCATTTCTAATTATTGTAATTAAAAGTCTAATTATTATTTGTATGGGATCTATTTAAGAGACCCATGGGCTGTATTGTAAGATTGTAGAACTAGAGGAATTCTATAGAATCAGAAGGGTTCTATCCAAGGGAAAATCATAAGGACTTGGTGAGGCAAGGACAAGGGTTCTTTCGGGTATGTAAGATTTAGGTCGACAGGTGTGCAAGGCCAGGTTGATCTACGATATAGCAAGATCAGGTGAGATCTACATGGTAAGTAAGGTTGATTGATCTGCAGGTGTGTGTGTGCAAGATCTAGGTTTGCAGGTGTGTAAAACCAGGTTGATCAAGAGGTGTGTAAGATCAAGGAGATCAGAAACACAACAGGAATCAAGATCAGGTGAAATCTACTTGGAGTACGTGGTGTACTCAGACTTAGAGTATGTGTGTGTACTCGGTGGTACTGACAGTATTGTTACTAACTGGTTGAAACACCAACTCGATTATTGAGTTGTTTGTGTTTGTAATTGAGAGAGAGAACTCTTGAGGGAGATTATTATATGCCCTAGAGGTGTGGGAAGAAGAGTGTGACTTCTTTATTGTAATTCTTTCTAGATGAGTTGAATACAATTATGTGTTGCCTCTCATATTCTGTGTTATTTTTAAATTCTAGTTATATTTTACTTCTGATTAAATTTCGTGTTTAGTTGCTTATACAAAGGTAATCAAGTGTGCTCTTATAGAGCAAGGACCCTGACAGTATGACATTATTTTTCAAAGGAAATCAATTTCTTGTTTGTTTAAAATAAGTATATGGTAAAAACCAACCAGTAATATAATAAATTCAGTATAACAAAAATATAATGAATAAAATAAATAAATATAATAATTAGTTCCCTAAAAAGAATTTATTTAAATGTTAGGTTGTGGAGCTAAAAGCTTCACTAATGCAAACATGGAAGAGGTGTTGAGTGTCACAGTAATCGACGTCGATCAGGCCAATCGACATCGGCTAGGGGTGGACAGGAAGCTACCGATATCAGTCATAGATCGATCGACGTCAGTCATCTCCAGATAGACAGCGACCGACGTCGATCGCTTGTGCAGTTTCAAAACTGTTAGTTACATGAACAGTTTGTTTAACGAATCGATTGTTTGCATGTAAAGACTAATTTTAGTCTTGGAGCTGCGTTTCTAATTATTGTAATTAGAATTCTAATTATTGTAATTAGAAGTCTAATTATTGTAATTAGAAGTATAATTATTGTTTATATGGGATCTATTTAAGAGACCCATGGACTGTATTGTAAGATTTTAGAACCAGAGAAATTTTATAGAATCAAAAGGGTTCTATCCAAAGGAGAATCATAAGGACTTGGTGAGGCAAGGACAAGGGTTCTTTTGGGTGTGTAAGATCTAGGTCGGTAGGTGTGCAAGGCCAAGTTGATCTATGGTATAGCAAGATCAGGTGAGATCTACATGGTAAATAAGGTCGGTTGATCTGCAGGTGTGTGTGTGTGCGAGATCTAGGTTTGCAGGTGTGCAAAATTAGGTTGATCAGCAGGTGTGAAAGATCAAGGAGATTAGCAACACAACAGGTAGCAAGATCAGGTGAGATCTACTTGGAGTACGTGGTGTACTCAGACTTAGAGTATGTGTGTGTACTCGGTGGTACTGGAAGTATTGTTAATGACTGGTTGAAACACCAACTCGGTTATTGAGTTGTTTATGTTTGTAATTGAGAGAGAGAACTCTTGAGGGAGATTATTGTATGCCCTAGAGGTGTGGGAGCCCTAGAGGTGTGGAAAGAAGAGTGTGAATTCTTTATTGTAATTCCTTCTGGATGAGTTGAATATAATTGTGTGTTGCCTCTCATATTCTATGTTATTTTTGAATTCTAGTTATATTTTACTTATGGTTAAATTCTTTGTTTAGTTGCTTATACAAAGGTAATCAAGTGTGCTCTTAAAGAGCAGGGATCCTGACAATTGGTATCAAAGCCAGGTTAGGTACACTAACAGGTGGTCAGAGTGTGTTAAGTGGTTGATTACAGGTCACTCTCAGGGGTTTTTGATTGAGAGTAAAGTAATGGCAAAAGAAAGTAAGCTAAGAATGGAGGAACTCAATGGCAAGAATTTTTAATTACTGAATTATGGAAAGAAAGAGCAGGTAAAGAAATATTTTTGGTTGGTAGAAGATCAGCATGAAGGAAATGAAGAAGCAAGTGTTGTAGGTATTGTTGCACGGGTTGCTCTTGTATGTTCCTTGGATAAAGTAGAATCTTGGATTATAGATTCTGTTGCCTCTTTTCATACAGCCTCAAATAGAGTATTTTTCCATGTTAATGTCTATGGAGACTTTGAAAAGATTTATTTAGGGGTTGGTGAGCCTTGTCAAATTGTTGGCAAAGGGGAAGTGCGGTTGAAATTGCAGACGAGCAACACATGGGTGTTGAAGAAGGTCATGCAAGTCCCAGTCTAGAAGATGAGGCTAATTTTTTCAAAAAAGTTGGGTGATGAGAGATGCATAGTAACTCTCACAGCGGATGCACTTAAATTAGCATGTAGTAAAAAAGTAGGTATTCTTGTATTATTGATTCTCCTTTTATTACAAAGATGTGGCTTTGTAGGCTTGGTCACATGAGTAAGAAGAGGATGCATGTTCTTAAAAGGAAGTCTAATGTCTTTGATAAACTTAAGAACTAGAAAGCCTTGGTGTTCATGGAGGAGATGATGGACAGTGATCAGCTAAAGAGGCTGAATAATTCTGAGCAGGGTAGTTTGGACAAGGTTATGATCCAAGGTGAGCTCACGGGTAAATATCATCACTCCCAGGAAAACATAGTTATCAACATCGATCAGGTGAGAATCGATGTCAAATAAGCAGGTACCGACATCGGTCATGTGCAGATCAGAGTCAGTGGTGTTAGACAGGTGGAGACTGACGTCGATCAAGAAATCAACGTCAGCAACTAGGACACTGACATTGGTCAAAGAATCGGCATCGGCGATCAGGTGGAATCGATATCAGTTGGGTGAAGACCGGGGTCGACCAGAGAATGGATTTTGGGCAGACAACAAGCTATCAAGGAGTCTCAAACGCCCATATAGAGGACTGAAAGTGTAAGTAAGCCTCAAATTTATTATTCACCTTCTTTATACTACCTAAACAAGTTGTTCACTGATGGTCAAGAACTAGGAAGTTTTAAAGAGGCAATGCAGGTAGAATCCAGGAAATAGTGGGAGCATGGCATGAATGAGGAAATAGATTTTTTGGAGAAGAACCAAACGGTAGATTTGGTAGAGTTGCCAGTCGATATGAAAGCACTGAAAGACGAATGGATTCTCAGGTTAAAGAAGAGAGAGAATAGACACGTGAGACAGAAGGCCAGGTCATATGGCCTTGTGCAAGCTCCAAGACAGTGGTACAGATTTGATAGGTGTATGACAAAGCATGACTTTAGTCAATGTCATTGTAACCATTGTGTTTATTTTATCAGGTTGGATAATGGTCACAACATTATCTTGTTACTGTATGTGGATGATATGCTTGTTGCAGGTTCATACATGCAAGGTTTTGTTGAGTTAAGTGTTAGGTTGTGGAGCTAAAAGCTTCACTGATGCAGACATGGGAGGAGGTTGCTGAGTGTCACAGTCACCGGCGTCGGTCAGGCAAATCGACGTCAATCAGGGGTAGACAAAAGGAAACTAGCATCGGCAGAAATCGGCCAACGTCAGTCACCTCCAGACAGACAGGGACCGACGTCGGTCGCCTGTGTGGTTTGGAACTACGAGTGTTACAGACAGTTTGTTAACAAACTGGTTATTTGCATGATAAAGGCTAATTTTAGTCTTAGAGCTGCAGATCTAATTATTGTAATTAAGAAAGTCTAATTATTGTATTCATGAGATGTATATAATAGACTCATGGGCTATATTTTAAAGTGTGTTAGATAGCCATTGTGCTTGTAGAGAGAGCAAGAGTAGCTCTTCCTTGTTCCAAAGGGGTGCTGAGTGTGTATGATCAGGTAGAGTTGCAAGGTGTGCAAGTTCTGGTAGAAGATCCACCGGGGTACTGGTTGAATAATCATAAGGACTTGGTGAGGCAAGGACAAGGGTTCTTCAGGGTGTAGAGACATCTACATGGTAAGTAAGGTCTGGTGATTTGCAGGTTGTTGCAAGAGCAGGGAGATATACTTGGAGTATGATTGTGTACTTGATGTATTGGCAGCATTGTTACTGACTGGTGGAGGTGAAAAACAACTCTGTGTTTGAGTTGATTGTTGTGACCGTAATTGAGAGAGTGAAATGTTGAAGTAGAATTACAGGTGAACCCTAGAAGTGTGGGAGCTCTAGAGGTGTGGGAAGAAGAAGTGTGGCATCTTCTTTATTGTATTTTTTTTAATTGAGTATTAATACAATTGGGTATTGTCTCTCATATTTTATGTTGTTTCATATTTCTAGTTACTTATCATTCTGGTTAAATTTCGTGTTTAGTTGCTAATACAAAGGTAATCAAGTGTGCCCTTAGTGGGCGGTAAGATCCTGACAGTTGGTATCAGAGCCAGGTTGACCAGGTTGGTACCAATCTTGATAAGTGGTATCAAAATGTGGTTAAGTACACTAACAGGTGGTCAGAGCGTGTTAAGTGTTTTATTGATTATAGGTCACTCTCAGGGGTTTCAAATTGAGTGGGAGTATAACAATGGCAGAAGAAAGTAAGCTACAAATAGAGAAACTGAATAGCACGATTGGTCATATTGATGGAAAAAAAGAGCAGGTAAAGAAAGATTATTGGTTGGTAGCAGATCAACATGAAGAAGCAGATGTTGCAGGTGTTGTTGCACAAGATGCTCTGGATAAAGTAGAATCTTGGATTATAGATTATGTTGCCTCTTTTCATGCAGCTCGAAATAGAGCATCTTTTCATGGGTATATCCAGGGAGACTTTAGAAAGATTTATTTAGGGGTTGGTGAGCCTTGTCAGATTGTTGGCGAAGGGGAAGTGAAGTTGAAATTGTAGATGGGTAACACACGGGTGTTGAAGGAGGTCATGCAGGTCCTAGTCTTGGAGATGAGTCTAATTTTTTCAGAAAAGTTGGGTGATGAGAGATACACAGTAACTCTCACAGCGGATGCACTTGAATTAGACGGTGGTAAGAAAGTAGGTATCTTTTATCTATCTACTTATATTACTGATTCACCTTCTGTTGCAAAGATGTGGCTTTTTAGGCTTGGTCACATGTGTAAGAAGGGAATGCATGTTTTTAAGTGAAATACAGATATTTTTGATAAACTTAAGAATTGAAAAGCCTTGGTGTTCATGGAGGAGATGACGGATAGAGATCAACTAAGGGGACTGGATTATTCTGAGCAAGGCTGTGTTAATTTGGATAGGGTTTTGATCCAAGGTGAGCTCATGAGTAAAAAGTCATCACTCACAGGAAAACACAATTATCGACGTCAGTCAGGGGGAATCGACGTCGAACAGATAGGTACCAACATCAGTCATATGCAAACCAGTAGAGTTAGTGGTGTCGAGTAGCTTGCGATTGATGTCGGTCAAAGGAAACTGACGTCGACAGTCAGGGTCAGTCGTAGGGAACCGACGTCGGTCGGGTGCAGATTGGGAGATGGTTGAGATCGGTCACTGAAATGGATGTTGGACAGACATCAAGCTATCAAGGAGTCTCAAACACCCATGTGGAGGACTAAAAGTGTAAGTGAGCCTCATATTCGTTGTTCACCTTCTTTATTCTACTTGTTGCTCACTGATGGTCAAGAATTAGGAAGACGTAAAGAGGCAATGCAGGTAGAATCTAGGAAATAATGGGAGCATGGCATGAATTCTTCAGAAGAGAACCAAGCGGGAGATTTGGTAGAGTTTCCAGTCGAGATAAAAGCACTGACAGATGAATGGATTCCTATGTTAAAGAAGAGAGTGGATTGATACATGAGACGAAAGGCTAGGGTATATGGTCTTGAGGAAGCTATAGGATAGTGGTACAGGTTTGAGAGGTGTATGACAAAGCATGGCTTTGGTCAAGGTCAATGTAATGGTTGTGTTTTCTTTACTAGGTTGGATAATGGTTGCAACATTATCCTATTACTGTATGTGGTGTGGTTGCTTGTTGCAGGATTACACATGCAGGGAGTTGCTGAACTAAAGGTAAAGTTAGTTCAGAGGTATGTCATGAAGAATTTAAGAGCAGCAAAATTTTTTGGCATAAGAGACATGGAAGATCACAGGTTGATTTTGTCTTTAGTGGGAGCTGATGTGAAGAAGGTGTTGGTGGGGTTCAATTTGCAGGATGCAGAATTGGTAAGCACACCAAGGCCTGGACAGCTTAGAACAGTGTTCGAAATCACATGAGGTTTGGTGTAGACCTGAGTTTTTCCAAGCAGTGAGAGTTGTCAGAGAGTTTAGAGCCAATTTATGGAAGGTGGATTCTCAGGTATCTGAGAGGGACTAGTAGCAGGTTAACATGTTATGCAGGGTCAAGGTATTCACTACATGGAGTTGTAGGTTCGGATGTGGCAGGTTACTTAGATGACAGGTGTTGCACCATAGGATGTGTGGTGGTTGGTCTTCAGAGTTGAGCTTGAAGAGGGATATAAGCCAAAAAACAAATTAGATAGTGTATAGGTACAGGTACAGTGCAGCTATTTATCTCCAAGTAAGAGATTTTTAGGTTGTGGAGCTAAAAGCTTCACTGATGCAGATATGGGAGGAGGTTGCTGAGTGTCACAGTCACCGGCATCGGTCAGGCCAACTGACATCGATTAGGGGTAGATGGAAGGAAATCGACATCGACAGGAATCGGCTGACGTCGGTCACCTCCAGACAAACAGGGACCGACATCGATCGCCTGTGCAGTTAAAAACTGTGAGTGTTACAGACAGTTTGTTAATGAACCGGTTGTTTGCATAATAAAGGCTAATTTTAGTCTTAGAGCTGCAGATCTAATTATTTTAATTAAGAAAGTCTAATTATTGTATGCATGAGATCTATATAATAGACTCATGGGCTGTATTGTAAAGTGTGCTAGATAGCCATTGTGCTTGTAGAGAGAGCAAGAGTAGCTCCTCCTAGTTCCAAAGGGGTGCTGAGTGTGTATGATCAGGTAGAGTTGCAAGGTGTGCAAGTTTTGGTAGAAGATCCACCGAGGTACTGGTTGAAGAATCATAAGGACTTGATGAGGCAAGGACAAGGGTTCTTCAGGGTGTAGAGACATCTACATGGTAAGTAAGGTCTGGTGATTTGTAGGTTGTTGCAAGAGCAGGGAGATCTACTTGGAGTACGGTTGTGTACTTGGTGTACTGGTAGCATTGTTATTGACTGGTGGAGGTGAACAATAACTCTGTGTTTGAGTTGATTGTTGTGACCGTAATTGAGAGTGTGAACTGTTGAAGGAGAATTACAGGTGAACCTTAGAAGTGTGGGAGCTCTAGAGGTGTGGGAAGAAGTGTGGCATCTTCTTTATTGTATTTTCTTCTGATTGAGTATTAATACAATTGGGTGTTGTCTCTCATATTCTGTGTTGTTTCATATTTCTAGTTGCTTATCATTTTGGTTAAATTTCGTGTTTAGTTGCTAATACAAAGGTAATCAAGTGTGCCCTTAGTGGTTGGTAGGATCTTGACATTAAGGGTAAAATTAGTTCAGTGGTATGCTAAGAAGGATTTAGGAGGAGTGAAAATTCTTTGGCATGGGTATTCCTAGAGATAGGGAAGATCACAGGTTGATGTTGTCTCAGGATGATTGTGTAAATAAGGTAGTGGCGAGGTTCAAGATGCAGGATGCAGAATCGGTTAGCACACTTATGGATGGACAGTTCACAGAATAGTATTTTAATTCACATGATGAGGTTGAGTACATGTGTACTAGACCTGAGTTTGCCCAAGCAGTGGGTGTTGTCAGCAAGTTTGTGGCTAATCCGAGAAAGGAGCACTGGAAAGCAGTTCAGTGGATTCTCAGGTATCTGAGAGGGACCAGTAGCAGAGATTCATGCTATGCAGGGTCAGGCACTTCTCTACATGGGTATGTAGATTCTGATATGGCAGGGGACTTGGATGACAGGTGTTACACCACAGGATGTGTGGTGGTTGGTCTTAAAGATTAAACTTGAAGAGAGATACAAGCCAAAAAACAAATTAGATGATGTACAGGTACAGGTATAGGTGCAGCTGTTTATCTCCAAGTGGGAGATTGTTAGGTTGTGGAGCTAAAAGCTTCATTGATGCAAACATGGAGGAGGTGCTGAGTGTCATAGTAACCGACGTTGGTCAGGCCAATCAACGTCGGTCAGGGGTGGACAAAAAGCTACCGACATCGGTCATGGATCGGCCGATGTCGATCATCTCCAGACAGACATCGACCAACGTCGGTCGCCTGTGCGGTTCCATAACTGTTAGTTACATGAACAGTTTGTTTAACGAACCAGTTGTTTGCATATAAAGACTAATTTTAGTCTTGAAACTGCGTTTCTAATTATTATAATTAGAAGTCTAATTATTGTTTGTATGAGATCTATTTAAGAGACCCATGGGTTGTATTGTAAGATTGTAGAACTAGAGGAATTCTGTAGAATCAAAAGGGTTCTATCCAAGGGAGAATTATAAGGACTTGGTGAGGCAAGGACAAGGGTTCTTCTAGGTGTGTAAGATTTAGGTCGACAGGTGTGCAAGGCTAGGTTGATCTACGGTATAGCAAGATCAGGTGAGATCTACATAGTAAGGTTGGTTGATCTGCAGGTGTGTGTGTGTGTGTGTGTGTGTGTGTGTATGTGTGTGCAAGATTTAGGTTTGCAGGTGTGTAAAACTAGGTTGATCAAGAGGTGTGCAAGATCAGGGAGATCAGCAACACAATAGGTAGCAAGATCAGGTGAGATCTACTTGGAGTACGTGGTGTACTCAGACTTGGAGTATGTGTGTGTACTCGGTGGTACTGGCAGTATTGTGACTGACTGGTTGAAATACCAACTCGGTTATTTAGTTGTTTGTGTTTGTAATTGAGAGAGAGAACTTTTGAGGGAGATTATTGTACGCCCTAGAGGTGTTGGAGTATTAGAGGTGTGGGAAGAAAAGTGTGACTTCTTTATTGTAATTCCTTCTTGATGAGTTGAATACAATTGTGTGTTGCCTCTCATATTTTGTGCTATTTCTGAATTCTAATTATATTTTACTTCTGGTTAAATTCCGTGTTTAGTTGCTTATACAAAGGTAATCAAGTGTGCTCTTACAGAGCAGGGATCCTAACAGTATAACATTATTTTTCAAAGGAAATCAATTTCTTGTTTGTTTAAAATAAGTATATGGTAAAAACCAACCCGTAATATAATAAATTCAGTATAACAAAAATATAATGAATAAAATGAATAAATATAATAATAAGTTTCCTAAAAGGAATTTATTTAAAGATATTTACTTAAAACATTGTCTTTTAAATGTTTTAACCATATCCATAATCAATATTGATAAGGTCTACCAAAATATCTTAACCATATCCATAAGTAATAATGACTTTTCATATATTTTTTAATTTCAATTAACAAACCATACCAATCAGAGAATAATTATTATCTTAAATATTTAAAAATAAAATACAGTATGATCATGAGGCTCTGTTACATTTATTCAATTTGTTCTTTGTACATTGTTTAAAAGAAATATTATGCATGTTATTATTTCTTTAAAAAAAATATTTTTTATTTATTTAAAATAAGTATGTGGTAAAGACCAATTAGATAATATAAAAAATTGAGTATAGCAAAAATAATGATGAAAAATCAAAGTATAGAGTATAAACCAATTATGGGGCCATAAGGCAAGACAACTGTGAAAAGCAAGGATGATATTTAATAGAGAAAAATGTTCAAAATATTTTCATAGTTTTAAAATTATAAACTATATAATAAGGTCTACCAAAATGTCTTAACCACATCCATATTGGCCTTTCAATTTTTTTTATTTCAATTAACAAACCATACCAAAATATAATTATTACCTTAAATATTTAAAAACAAAATACAATATGATCATAAGGCTCTAGGTGTTATGAACATGTGCTACCCCTTCTCTTTACTTTGTTAATATAACAGTTGTTATGGACGCATATGCTTTGTAAGTCATCCTGTGAGTATTTTATTTTATCTCACATTTATGGGAAGTAGTAATTGATTAGATTATACTTAATATATAAGTAAGTGTTGAGGTCAATGAAGGCATCCATAAATTTATTGTATTGAGTTTGTTCAAAGGAGGTTGCCCCCTCGAAGAGGTCAATGATTCTGTAATTCAGCAATTGTAATTTAGTTCTGCTTATTTGAGTTAATATATTGCTAATTTTTATAGTAGATTTCATGTTTTTGCAATTATCTACTAACTTGCTCAGAAAAGATCCTCTCATCTAGTATCAGAACGCTTTCCAAGGCCAATTTTTTTTTAAGTTTTAACTATGTTTTGATGCATAATTCATTTAAGTAATTTTCTGTATCATAATAATCTATCTCAGATCAAGGTAAAAACCTCACCATATAACTACATATAACTATGAGAAGTGCTTGGGTGAAAGCTTTAAAACTTATTGTAAAGAGTACCATAGGAACCCCAAAGTAGCTCACCCATTGAGAAGACCTACCAGCGAAACAGGAAACAAGCCCTTCTCGATTGAGTAGTTCTCACTCATGAAGAAAACCACGGTCTGTCGCTTAGAGGTAAATTCGTTGTTAGGATTTTAGAGTACAATTGATTACTTTTGTATAAGCAACTAAACACGAAATTGAAACTAGAAGTAATAAGTAACTAGAAATCAGAAACAACAAATAATATGAAATACAAGAAACAACCAATCTGTATTAAACTCTTTTGAAAGGAAATACAATGAAAAAATCTCTCTCTCCTCACACCTCGCAGATATACAATAATTCTCCCTCAAGATTTCTCTCTCTCTCAATCAATTACAATCAACTCAATTACTAAAATTGTACATGCTATGAGGATCTAACCCTACTATATAGAATACTACAACACTAGGGTTCATGAGCCATGCATTCGCCACCCTTAGATCCACCTCTTAAATCAAAGGCTCAAATTTGTTCTCCTAAAAATAAAAATTCTGGAAATGCATAGAAGTCGGTGTCGGTCTGAAGATGACCGATGCCGGTCAACCCCTAACTGATGTCAGTTGGTTCTGATTGATGCCGGTTACTGTGTAAGCCCAACAACCTCAATATTAGCTCATTAGTGAAGCTTTTAGCTCCACAACTCAACAATCTCCTACTTGAAGATAAATAGCTGCACCTGTACATGTACAACAACATCATCTAAACATCTCTGGCTTGTTTCTCCCTCTTCAAGTTCAATCTTGAAGACCAACAAAAGTTGAATGAAGATTCAACTTCTCCTTTGTTATCAGCTTTGTTAACATATCAGCAGGGTTCTTATCCATATGGATCTTTTTCAGCTTCAACTGTCCATCTTCCAATACCTGTCTAATGAAGTGGTACCTAAGCTGTATATGTTTGGTTCTTGAATGAAAGGCTAAATTTTTTGCCAAATGAATTGCACTTTGACTGTCACTGTACAATCTGCAACTCTCTTGCTCCTTTCCCAACTCTTCCATGAACCGATTCATCCAAATCATTTCTTTGCTAGCCTCTGTGACTGCAATGTATTCTACCTCTGTAGTAGACAAGGCAACAACCTTCTGCAACTTTGAAATCCAACTAATCATTGTTCTACCAACAGTGAACACATATCCTGAGGTGTTTCTCCTACCATCCAAGTCACCTGCCATATCTGAATCTACATACCCATGTAGAGAAGTGTTTGACCCTCCATAGCATAAATGCCTACTATTGGTCCCTCTCAGATATCTAAAAATCCATTGAACTGCTTTCTAATGTTTCTTTCCTAGATTGGCCATAAACTTGTTGAGAACTCCCACTTCTTGGGCAATATCTGGTCTAGTACATACCATTGCATACATCAAGCTCCCAACTGCTGAAACATATAGAACTCTACTCATGTACTCAACCTCATCATGTGATTTAAGATACTTTTCTTTACTCAACTTGAAGTGTTCAGCCATAGGTGTGCTTACCGATTTTGCATCTTGCATATTGAACCTCTCCAACACCTTATTCACATAATCCTCTTGAGACAAAATCAAACTGTGATTTTTCCTGTCTCTCTTAATACTCATGCCAAAAAATTTCTTTGTTGCTCCTAAATCCTTCATGGCAAATGTGTGAGCTATTTTTACCTTAAGCTCGGTAATTTCTTGCATGTGTGAACCTACAACAAGCATATCATTTACATATAGTAACAGGATAATATAACTACCATTATCCAATCTGTTAAAATAAACACAATGGTCAGATTGACATTTACTAAAGCCATGCTTTGTCATAAACTTGTCAAACCTTAAATACCATTGTCTTAGAGCTTGCTTAAGACCATATAAGCTTTTTTTCAACCTGCACACAAGTTTCTCCTTATCTTTGACCTCAAAACCTTTCGACTGATTCATATATATCTCTTCATCCAAATCTCCATGAAGAAATATTGTCTTAACATCAAGCTACTCAAGATGCAAATCCTCAATAACAACTAAAGACAATACAGTCTGAATAGAAGTCATCTTTACTACAAAAGAAAAAATTTCACCAAAATCAATACATAGTTTCTGTGCAAATCCCTTTACTACCAACCTGGCCTTATGTCTCATTTGTTCATTCTCTCATTCCTTTAACCTGTATACCCATTTGTTTTTCAGTGCTTTCTTTTCGGCTGGCAACTCAACCAAATCCCACGTATGGTTATCTTCTAAGGAATCAATTTTCTCATTCATGCCATGCTCCCACTGTTTCTTGGATTCTACCTGCATTGCCTCATCAAAACTTTTTGGTTCTCCACCATCAGTGAGCAATAAGTAGTATAAAGAAGGGGAATAATGAATTGGAGGTTTACTTACCCTTTCAAACCTCTTTATGGGCGTTTGAGACTCATTTACAGCTTCTTATCTGTCTAAATTTTCTTCTAATAGTGACTGATCCCAGTCATCTCTGATCGATGCCAGTCTACACCTGATCGATGTTGATTCCTCCTGATTGACGCTGATTTCCACCTAATCGACGTCGGTCTCTGTGTTTTTTTGTGAGTGATGATTTTTACCTGTGAGTTCATTTTGGATCATAACCTCTTCCAAATCAAGATTACCCTGCTCAGAATTATTCAGCCTCTTGAGTTGATCACTGTACATCACCTTCTCATTGAAAACTATATCACAGCTTTTAATAATTTTATTAATTTCTAAATTTCAAAACCAAAATCTAAAATCTCCAAAACCATAACCAATGAAATTGCACCACATAGATTTAGCATCTAGTTCTTTTCTATTTTCTTTATCAATGTGCACAAAAGCTTCAAAACTAAAAACTCTGAGAAATGAAATATCTAACTTTTTACTTGTCCAAGGCTCTTTTGAAATTCCACCATTCAGTGTAGTAGAAGGTCCTCTATTAATCAGATAAATCATAATATCTACAGCTTTTGCCCAAAACTGTAAGGGCAAACTAGCATGCAACTTCATACTCCGTGCACGCTCTATTATTGTTCTATTCATCCTTTTAGCAACTCTATTTTGCTGAAGTGTCCTTAGAACCGTCCTTTTTCTATGTATTCCACTCATAGAACAGTAACTATTGAATTTATTGCTGCAGTACTTACCACCATTGTCAGATCTAAGGCACTTCAATTTCAAACTTATTTTATTCTCAACCAAAGCTTTCCATTTCTTAAATGTGTCAAAAACATCAAATTTTCTCTTTATGCAATAAACTCATACCTTTCTTGTAGCATCATCAATGAAAGAAACATAATACTATGATCCTCCAATAAAAGCTACCTGAGTTGGTCCCTACACGTTTGTGTGAACAAGCTCTAACTTGTGCTTCTTCTTTGTTGACCCAATTTTGAGAAACTTCACTTTCTTCTATTTCTCAAAAATACAATGCTCATAGAAATCTAGATCTATGCTTTTCAAATCTGAAAGCTTACCTTTTGACTTAAGAACATTCATTTCCTTCTCACTCATGTGACCAAGCCTACAGTACCACAACTTTGCATCTACATCCGAAGTAGATAAAATAGAAGGAGAATAATCAGTAATACAAGTAGATAGATAAAGTGTACCTACTCTCTTACCTTTTGCTAATATAAGTGCACCCTTGGAAACTTTCCAAGATTCAGCTGTGAGAGATACTATGCAACCCTCATCACTCAACTTTTTTGTAGAAATCAGATTCCTCTTTAGGATGGGTACATGCATGACATCTTTCAACACCCATATGTTGCTATTCTGCAATTTCAGCTGCACTTTTCCTTTGCCAACAATTTTACAAGGCTCATCATCCCCTAAAAAAACTTTTCCAAAATCTCCATGGACATAATCATTGAAAAAAATTCTATTTGGGGTTGCATGGAAAGAGGCACTAGAATATAAAACCCATGATTCTACTTTATTATCCAAAGAAAATATAAGAGCATCTTGTGCAACAATACCTGCAACTTTTGCTTCTTTATTACCTTCATGTTGATTTTCTTTGTTATCCTTCAACCAACAATCTTTCTTGGCATGCCCTTTCCTTCCACAATTCCAGCAGGTTATTCTTCCATTTCTGAATTTGGATCTACTTCCCATTTTTGACCTTGATTTCCCTTGCTTGCCCTTCTCTCTTTGCCTTCCCTTGCTTTTAACACTTAAAGCATTACCTGATGTTTCCCTTGTGCTTTTCTTGCAATTTTTTTCATTCAAGATTACACTAACAACATTATCAACTTTCAAGATATTTGAAGTAGATGCAATATTACTAACTGCCATTACCAAACTATGCCAACTTTCAGGTAAAGAGCATAAGATTAAGAGAGCCTTAATTTCATCATCAAAAACTATTTTGACTGAATTTAACTGATTTACTATTATATGGAAATCATTGATCCACCTTCCTACATTTACAAATTAAATAATTGCTTCATAAGATATATCTTATTCAAAGCTGAGGGTTTTTCATATAAATTTGTCAAAGTATCCATTAACTCTACCGTTGTCTTTACCTGTGACAAGTTGGAAAACACAGAAGCTGCCAGGCTCAACCTTATAGATCCAAGAGCCTTTCTATCAAGAACATTCCATTCTTCACCTTCTATATCTATGGGCTTCCTTGAAACCCGACCCAATGGTAAATACAGATTTTTTTGATACAGATAATCTTCAATCTACATCCTCCATAATTGATAATTTTTGCCATTGAATTTATCCATTCTAAGTTTACTTTCTTTTGCCATTGCTTTGCTTCCACTCAATCAGAAACCCTTGTGAGTGAATTCTGTAATCAACAAACACTAATGCGCTCTCAAACACTAACACGCTCTCAAACACTAACATGCTCGGATACCAGTTGTTAAGATCTTAGAGTACAATTGATTACTTTTGTAAAAGCAACTAAACACAGAATTGAAACCAGAAGCAATAAGTACCTAGAAATCAAAAACAACAAATAATAGGAGATACAAGAAACAACCAATCTATATTAAACTCTTCTAGAAGGAAATACAATGAAGAAATCTCTCTCTCCTCACACCTCGTAGATGTATAGTAATTCTCCCTCAAGAGTTCTCTCTCTCTCAATCAATTACAATCAACTCAATTACTGAAATTGTACATGTTATGAGGATTTAACCCTACTGTATAAAATACAACACTAGGGTTCATGAGCCATGCATTTGCCACCCTTAGATCTACCTCTTAAATCAAAGGCTTAAATCTTTTCTCCTAAAAATAACAATTCTAAAAACGTATAGAAGTCAGTGTCGGCCTGAAGATGACTGATGTCGATCGACTCCTAACCGATGTCAGTTGGTTCTGACTGATGCCGGTTACTGTGTAAGCCCAGCAACCTCAACATTAGCTCATTAGTGAAGCTTTTAGCTCCACAACTCAACATTCATGGCCAAATTTTTTTTGGAGAGTGGTACTCGCTTAAATGACATTGGTGACCAGAGAGATATCTTTCAAACTTTAGGCAACCGTTGAAACTTGTGGCCCATTGCTATCAATTTTAAAATACTTTCAACAAACTATCAAAAAATCCATTAGTAGAGTATCAAAAGACTCTCAAAAGACTTGCATTTAGATAGTTGATAGCAACCAGAAACCAAAAAATCTTTAGAAAACTATCAACAGAGTATCAGAAGACTCTCAGAGGACTTGCAGCTAGACATTCGACAGAAAACAAAAATCAAGAGTAAATTTTTATTTTTATTTTTTTAACATATCTCTCCATCTGTATCCCCATTGATCCTCAAACTTTATCTAAACACTTGAAATTCTATTCTCCACATTTTCTTCCTTGAGGTCCTATATCTTGATTCCACTCCTAATTCCTACAAATCTCAATTTTTCTTTTTTTCGAGTTTTTCCATAACTTTTATTTTTATCCATTTGCCTTAAAAAAATTTCATAGTTTTCATCTCTCTTTTATGCTCCTTTGTCCCTCTTTGATAAATTTTATAGTTTTATCATTTTCACTTTTGAATTTGCCCTCGCCTTCGTCAATCATACTCCCACTATGCAAGAAAATGATTAAAAGTACCTTTACCCCTTTTGATTTCACCTAAATCATAAATTTTACTTACTAAACGTGTCTTAACTCTATTTTTCCTACCCATTGCCAAAAAAAATATCTTATTCATGGCATGGTAGTAACCCAAACAAGAGCAAAAACATGGAGGATGAGATTATCACCCTCAAAACACAGATCAAAGATCTTGATGAGAAAAATCTTGACCTTAGTCTTCAACATACCACCTTGAACAACAAGGGACATCCAGAGTCTTCTTTTGACATCAGATTTTTTTTTCCAATAGTTTTTGTGGGCCAAAGTTTGATTTTTCTCAATTCCATGGTGCATATTTGACTGGAGAGATCTTGTATACACCTAAAATCACTCTCTTTATTACTGTCGACTAATATTTCTATTAGATGACACTAATTTTGCTTAGTCTAATTTATCTCATTAATATCCTATTTATTCCGCTAATTATTTCTCCTTCCTAGCCATTTATCTAATATCCCCTTTCATTAATCTACATTCACTAACCTTACCCATCCCCACTCTTTCATTAGTTCTTAAATTTTTATTATCGTAATCTAATCCTAGTTATATATTATATGAGAATTTAAAATTATCATAACTCTACCTAACCACCTACTAGCCTACCCCTTAGGCTTTCCTACACACCTAGTCACCTAATCCTTCTCTAATCCTCATTTAAACTCCCCTAAATCATTGCTAACTCCTAAAGAGACTTCTAGAACTCTCTCCAACCTAGCCTCCTCTCTAGAAACCTCTAACTCTAGATGTTTCGAAGCAATTTAATATTCCTTAGATAATTTTTATCTATTGGATCTCCTCATCCAAGTTTGAATCTTAGCCCTTGATCTTCCCTCCCTTTCTCTATTTAACCAAAGCTCCTCCTCTATGGAAGGCCATCTCATGAAGCCATAGCAAATCCATGTCCAATTGTTCATTGAATCCTGCATCAACAATCCAATATCAAGCAACATCCTAATGTCAATATGAGTCAAGGTAATCCATCAATCTCAATATCTTTATATATATTTTTATCATGGCTTTAAGCATTTAGGATTTAGAATTCAAGTGTAGGATTTAATAATTATTTCATCCAATTGTACTTGATTCTAATGGCTTTAGGCTTTACTTACATAGTTGGTTATTTGAGTGATTGAATTACATGATTTAATCCTTGAGCTCAAAAAATACCTACATTTTGGTGACCATAGTGGGAGTATTCATCTCAAACTAAAAATTTGGCATTTTAGATGTGTTTTTGTTAACTTGCAGGTCTAACTGGATAAAAAAATCTCAAAAATTTTGCAAATTTTGTGTATACAAGTCTCGATCACGAGTTTGTACTAATAGTTGTAACATTGTCTAAGGCAGTCATGATATTGCCCCCGTGAGTCACGATTTTATTCTAACCACCTGCTTAATAGCTTGTTGGTTGAATATTTTGTCGATCGACGTACTGATAAACAAAATACGTCTGATCAACCAAAGTAGGAAGATTGGTCATCCAAATTTGTAGATTTACCACATCAAAAGGGGACTAATCTCTCCTCTCATCAAGGGGAGGTTCCCTATAGATATGCTATATATATATAAATAGAAAATAATACTCAAGGGTAGGATAAACCATCCATCTCTCTTTCTTCAAAGATGATGTGTGCAAATCAAAGGAAAAATCTCAAGGGAAATGACAGAAAGCACTCCTCTTCTTTCATAAGTACTATTCAACAAACCACAAGAATACTCTTGGTAGTAATTGCAAAATGTAACCAAGGACATAGTAACCAGCAAATTGAGATGTAGCACAAAGTCTCCACCTGAATTGCCCAAGAGTGAGATACGAAGGACAATGAGGGCACAAAGTTGTTCCAAGGTCCTTTACATAGAAACGAAAAGAAAACACACTAAAGGCAATTATGGGGGCACAAAGTCTCTCTACAGTTGGCTTCAGGACACCTTCCTTACTACTTTCACTAATTTTGCTTGTTGAATTAAAGGAACAAAAAATATATTAAGGAAAAAGACATAAAAACAGTTTCCCCAACAACAAAAATATCACAACACAAAGTCTGAAAAGTCACTAGCTTTTTTATTCCAATAACAAAATATGATCAACAATCTGAGCTCAAAGTCTCAGTAATGCCTTTCAATTTGGGCAGAGTTTCATTTTCAATTATGAGATAGATCATTTTACAATAACAAGAGAGTCCCTTATATAGCCTCTTCAAGAAGGACTTGGGAATAGTAACACATCATGTTGCATTGAATTCTATTAAGAAGAATGCTGGAATTTAGGGGCATTTACCCATTTTCTTTTCTCAATGTAGAGAAATGGGTCACACCATTGAATGTTTGCATCATTCAATGTCTACATGGTGATCTGCTTCTAGAAACATATTTGATGCACAAATGTTTCTGATCTTTCTTCATTGTTTCTTTTTTTCTAGTTATTTGAATCAGGTCTTAGATTCAATTCGATGATATGTTTCTTAGTCACTTTCTATTGGCCTTTAGCAATAGACGCGTGGCACATTCTGCTGCTAAACAAGGGAAGACACATGGCAACTTCTGTGGGACTCTGAGCAACATTTATTGATAGAGGCTTTGAAACCTATTAGAAACTTAGAATCATGGGTGTAGACACTTGTTGCTCTCTGTGGAGTTATAATGGAAAAGGTGGTAGCTTTCGCTTGTCTCTTGAGAATCCTATGGAAGATGACACATGGCAGCATCTGCTTGTGTTTTTAGCTACCTTTGAAAAGTCTTCGAGACTTATATTAGTTTCTCATAGAAGACGACACATGGCAGCTTCCGTTGCATTTGATGAAACACTATAGAACTATGCTGGACTCATTTGGATTTATGCGGATGACACCACTTGGCATGTTCTGGTTAACTTATAAAGGACATGTGGTAGCTTCCACTGCTCTTAAAAACAAAGTGAAATGAAACTCGAAAGATGACACTTGGCGGCATCTATGGGATTCTATCGGGCTTTGGCGTTTGATCTTTCTCGGAGGTGACTTGCCCTTCGAGGCCTTTAGAAATGGTCCGCTTTGGGTTGGGAAGATCCTCCCGCAAGGGTATCTACCCTTTGAGCAGTCTTCAGATGGCCTTTGGGCTTCTTTCTTCCAGCGGATCACTAAGCTCTTTGGCTCTTCTTTTGATTCAACCTTTTCTGCTACTTGCTTCCTTCGAATTTCTTATTTTTTATCCTCCCGAAGGGAAGGTGACCCTTCAGCTTTGGGGAAGTGTCCTTTAATTTGGCAGTCGAGAGTCCCCCGCAAGGGAAGCTACCCTTCGGGGTCCTTTTATCTTCGAAGTCCTTCGGAGCTTTCTCGTGGACATTTTTTCGTGGACAAAAAGTCTGGAAGAATTGTTTCGGTTGTTTTGTCTTTGGCCTTCAAAAATTCTTTCAGGCTTTTCTCCCACAGCTTCCCCGAATTTCTTTAGACTTTTTGTCTGAAGGAATTCCTTCAGACATAAGTCTAAAAGAATTCATTTATTGCCTTAGTCTTTTTGCTGGGCTTTGCTTTGTTTTTTGATCTTTTCAATTGGTCCATTTGCCTCCCTCCTGCCCTCCACAAGGGCTGTTTGAGTTCCAAATTAGCCTTTTGAGTTTTTGCAACAGTTCATTTCAGCTTCTGAGTGTCCTTTGCAAGGGTTGTTTGTCCCTTGGAAATTTGCCTTAGTCGATTTTATGTTAATCTCAAATTGTGACACGTGGCATCATCCACTGTTTTTAGAAACAAAGTGAAATTAGGCTCGAAAGACAACACTTGGTAACATCCACTGAGTTATATCAGGTTTTTGCTTGCTGCCCTTCACAAGGGTTCTGGGCCTTGGTTTACTGCCCTCTTCAAGGGTATCTGATCCTTTTGATTTGGGGTAACCCCTTGAACCTACCGATTGAACCAACTTTGGTTCAATGGTTCAATTAGTTCATTCTATTTGTTTGGCTAAGTCCTTTGATCTTTTTGAACCAAACACACGTTGAATCATTGGACCATTTGGTCATTGAACCTATTAAACCTTGAACCCGTTGAAGCTTTGAACCAAAGTGGTTTAATAGTTCAACGTTTTAATGGTTCAAGCCTCAAAAACTTCTTCTTTTGATTGAACCTGCTTATAGAAGCCTTTGAACCTGTTGAACTCTTTTGGTTCAACCTTGTCCTTGAACCAACTTTGAAATCGCCTAAGTGTTGAGAGCTTGCTTTTTTCCTATAGAGTACGTAGATTCAAGCCTGCAGAGTTCATAGATTCAAGCCTACAGAGTCCGTAGATTTTATGAGAAACTTGAAAAATGAGGAATTTGAATGCTTAGAACAAATTTTGAGAAGGGTAGAGATTATTTTGATCTGAGGACCAAATAGTTCAAATTTTGTCCCAAAAATGAGTGATATTTTTGGGGGACAACAACTGGCTCCAGTTGGAGAACTTCTACCAATTGTAAAAAAGAATTGAAGGTAGTAGAATCTAAAATCTCCACTGTCTTCATGTGTACCATTGGGCTACGGAGTCATGTTACCCAGAAATGGAAGGCATCAAAAATAGAAACAAACAAAACAAAATAGAATTAAAAACTATACAAATATACATATGTACAGATACAATGATCTGCTACTTTAAGAGTTGAAATGTTTTAAATCCTGCCCATTGTGAGGCAGAGAAAAGAGTGTACCATCTTGATATTTCAGTAAAAATCTATTTTCACCATTGTGTTGATGGATTATATATGGGCCTCTCTAAAGGGAATCAAACTTTCCATGCATCCCTTTTGGTTCTCTCCTTTTGTCCCATAGTAGGACTTGATCCCCAATCTAGAAATCATGATTTTTGGCCTTTTGGTCAAAGAGTTTCTTTACCAGACTTTGATGAGCAGCAATTCAGTTCACCACCATGGTTCTCTATTCATCTAGCTCAGTCAGGCACATGATTCTCTTATCAAGAGAGCTTTCATATGTCTGATCTTCAATTGCCTTTGCCAATTTCAAGGCTGGCAATTCTAAGGTGATTGGTATCTCAGCATTGATACCATAAAGAAGTTGAAAATGAGACATACCAATTGCCCTCTTTGGTGTGATTCTATCTACCCATAAAACATCAATCAATGCTTTATGCCTTGTCCTTTGATTGTCATCTGCTAGCTTCTTGATGATAGTTACCAGGTTCTTATTGCTTGATTCAACTTGTCTATTTTCTTATGAAAAATAATCAGAAGAATGGGAGAGTGTAATTCCATAATGAAAATAGAATTGTGTAATCTCCTGGGAGGTGAAACAAATTGCATTGTCAGTAATAATTTTGGTTGGAACTCCAAACCTAAAAATGATATTTTCCTTGAAGAAATTGCATACAACTTCTGAAGTAGCATGCTTAGTTGGAATTGCTTCTACCCACTTGGTGAAATAGTCAGTTGTTGTAATGACATAATCATGTACAATGCTTGAATATGGGTTTATAGTCCCAATAAAATCAATCCCCCATTGCTGAAAAGGTTTTTCTATGATCACTAGCTTGAGAGGCAGGGCAGCTAACCAACAAATTGCTGGCAAAGTTCACATTTTTTCACCCACTTATATGCATCTTGGAAAAGAGTTGGCCAATAATACCTGGCTCGCAAAATCTTGTGAGAAGTTACAAGAGCAAAAAAATGTCCTCCACAGGCTAGATTGTGGAAAGATTTCAAAAATTGGCTTTGTTGCTCTTTGTCTACACAGTGAAGGAATACTCCATCTATGCTTCTCTTGTACAAGCCGTTGTCCCAAAGGACAAAATTGGCAGCTTTCAACTTAATAGTCCTCCTTTCTTTATAAGACAAATGAGCAGGACATTCACCATAAGTAAGAAAATGAGCAATACCTGAATACCACTCATTGGTAGTAGAGATAAAAAGGACTGTTGGTGTGTCTTCCACTTCAGCTTCTATCTGTTGTGTATCTTCTGGCTCGTTGTTAGCAATTAATTGGCATAGGCCTTTTCCCCTAACCAGCTTTGTTGGCTTAATGTCTAGAATGAACTCTTAGATCTTTGCAATCCAATTGCCTTTTTTTGTGCCAAACTCCTGCTGAGTTAATATGGACTTGACTGTAGTGTTAGGAACTAAGGCAGTAGTGTGTGAATTCAGGATATAGAAGCATAAATGTTTGACTACTTTCACCATTGCATAAGCGTACTTCTCTACGTTTGAATACTTCATCTCATGGGTTTTGAGAGGGAAACTCATGAATGAAATAGGAGATTTCATACCTTCTTTGTCTTGTTGAACAAGAATTGCTGAAAGCGTGTGTTCAGAAGCATAGCTGTATATGATGAAATCTTTGTTGTAATCTAGACAAATCAAAGTAGGGGCATGGGCAATGGCAGTCTTGATATCTTGAAATGTTGATTTGCCTTCTTTAGTCTAGCTGAAGGTGGTCTTCCCTTTCATCATGTTCACAATGTGTCTAGTCTTCTCAGCAAATTTGGGGATGAACCTCCATAAGAAATTCACCTTTTCGAAGAAAGAGTGAACAAAATTTTTACTTGTAGGCAAATTAATCTCTTGAATAGACTTGAATCTGTTTGAGTCAATATTTATGCCTTCTTTAGACACAATGTGTTCAAGGAGTTTCCCCTTTGTTACTCCAAAAATAGACTTCTTAAGGTTCAAGAAAATATCATTCTGGCGGCAACGCTCCAGCACTTGTTGTAAGTGGCGTACATGATTAGAATGGTGCTTTGAAAAGATGGTTAAGTCATCAAGGTATATCACTATGAATTTACCTATCTCCTCTTTGAAAGCTAGGTCAATTGCTCTCTGAAAGGTGGCACCAACATTTATCAAGCCAAAAGGCATTCTTCTATATGCAAATGTACCCCAAGGTGTGGTGACTGCAGTCTTGTGTTGGTCTGCTTCACTAACTTCAACTTGATTATATCCTGAGAAGCCATCTAACATTGATATCATTTCTGAACCTGTCACTGTTTGAAGCACTTGATCCATAATTGGCAAAGGGTAATTATCTTTCAAAGATGACTGATTCAGATTCTTGAAATCTACACAAATGCAAATTTTGCCATTTTTCTTCCTTACAGGCACTATGTTTGCAATCCATGTGGAATGATGGATTGGAAAGATGATTCTAGCATTCAATATTTTTTGTATCTTAGACACAATAGTACTTGATATTTTTGGATTATACTGTTTGGATTTTTGCTTATATGGCATTGAGTCAGCCTTGAGAGGAATGTCATGATAGATTTCATCAGGTCTGAGAGACTTCAGGTCATCATAAGAATATGCTAAGACATCCATATATTGATGGACTAAAGTAGTGAAATTGAGTCTTTCTTCAGGGATGCAACACTTACCAATGTTAACCATCTTGAAATTTTCTTTAGTAGTCAGATTTACTTGATCAGATCCCTGAGAGAAACTTGAATCTGTTTGTTGTTGTTTGATGAATCTATCATGCTTGTCAAACAATTTCTCAATAGAAACCAGGCCTTTGGAAATTTTATTTTCTTTCAACTATAAGAATTCTTCATTTATATCTGAACTAGATTCAGAGACTGATTCATACTTCTGAGATTCACTGCCTTTAAAACGTAGTTGTTCAAAATTGTCTTTTCATTTCAGAAAGGCAATGATTTGATGATCATCATTGAACACTTGCCAATGAGAAGCATTGCCAAGAACACTTGGTCTACAGACTAGCTCAATAGTATACTTGTCTTCTTTGAAATCTAAGTGAGAAACTAAAAGAGTTCCTGAAATAACAAGTGCATCAGCTCTGTCATTAAATTCCCTGGGTATGGCAGAAATGTTGAAAGCATCAAAGCTTTCAATTTGGTCCCAAACCAGGTTGCGATAGTGGCGTAATCTTTCATTCTTGGTTTGGTATAAACTTTTCACTTGACAAACCACTAATTCAACATCCCCTTTGGCATGAAAAAACTTGATGCCTTTGTCTTGAGCAACCTTCAATCCAAGCAACAGAGATTCATATTCAGCTGTATTATTAGTGTTGCTAAATTGTAATTTGTAAGATGAAGGAAACATATCTCTTTGAGGAGATATCAACACAATTTTGGCTCTCAAATCGGTAGAGGAGCAGCTGCCATCGAATTCCAGAGTCCATACCTCATCAGATACTAATTTTTCTTTAGACTTTCCTTCATTAGAGAGGAGGGTCCTTCTTCATTTGTATTGCAACCTACTAGTTCTTCTGTTATTCTAGTTGAACTGATTTTTGGGTTGACACTTTCAAAATATTTATCAGGTGTTTCATGCACTTTGTTTGTAAATAGAAAGTAGTTACCCATACTTGAGAATTCAAAAATAATTTGGGCTTCAGGGGCTAATGTTTGGGTGACCACATATTTTGCCTCTTTTTCAGGGAGGAACCTCTTCATTATGCCTTTGACAGGGATCCTTGCCTCAGACAGGTCCATGATTAGTTCTCCTCCTACATCCTTGTAGAAATTTTGTCCAAGCAAAATGCCATAGGATGCTGGAATGTCAGCCACTAGGATAGTCATCTTGATTCTCTTGTCTGGAAAAGTTGCAAATGCAAACTAGGCATCTTTTATTTGCCCCAATAATAGTACTTGTTTGTTTTCCATAGAGAAACATCTCTCAAATGTCTTGGTCAGTGTGAGGCCAAGAGATTCAGCTACTTTAGCAGGCATGACATTGTCAGATGCGTCTAACTCTATAATACAATTACTTAGCTTGTGACCATTTATTAACAGAGAAACATAAAAAGGTTCTATTTTCCCAGAGGTAGCTGGAGGAGTAATAACAAGATTATTTAGAATGGGCATGTTCTTTGGTGAATCAAGAGTTACCTTTTTAGCTTCTTATCCTGTAGGGATGATTTGATTCTTGACACATTGGACCAACTTATCTAATTGATCAAGATTGGACTGCAAATATTCAAATTTAGACATTTATTTTTTTGTCTTTTTGACATGATCGATTATGTCAAATGGCTGAATTGAGATAGGTACAGAGGAAGGTATTTCAACTTTTTGAGTTTTAGGAGGATGGGAGGAGGGTTGGTTTGCAAAATTGAAGTAGAAGATGAAGGTGAAAGTGATGTACTTACTTTTTAGGTGATCACCAAATCTTTTGACTGAAAAGGCAGAGTGGTTCCATGCTTAGCAATTGTAATTGATGGTTGAGGTTGCTCATCTGTCTTCCCTTTATCAGCTTTCTAGACTGATTGGTTCTTGGACATGAGAAACACTACATATGATCTATCAAAAGCTTCTCCTTTGCTTCTGGGTTCATCCTGGTAGTTCAGGAAACCAATGTGGGAGTCGCCATCTGATTCTTCTTGATCTTCTACAAGGAGATCAACATCATTTTTTTGATTCAATTCAGGCTGGAAAGAGAACTCTGATTCTGCTTCAAGATATCTCATTGCTGAATTGGTTAGAGGAGCTTTCAGGGCAAGTTTCCCTTGTGTGGGAGGAAGATGATTTTTTTGCCCTTGATTATTGGCATCATTGCCCTGATATGACTGATTTGGAAATGTCCTTCTTGGCATATCTCTATATGAAGGAGCAGAAGACATTCCTTGTGCCATTTACTTTTTGAGAGCAAGCAACTCATTTGCCAACTTCTACACCATTGGATCTGTGGTGCATGTAGATGAATATTCAGAGAATGATGAAAGTCTATTTTTATTTGGATCTCTTCTTATCTTTCCTGCTAAGATGAGATCATCTTCTACCTCAGTGGCCAAATGTTGAGCTGTAGCAAGATCTATTTAACTAGCACATCTCAAAAGAAAACTTACTTCAGGTAAATAAGAATTAATGAAGAAGTATTTGAGATTATTAGCTGTAGGTCGAGTAATTACAGGAATTATGTTCTTCAATTTATCAAACTTAGCTATGAAGTCCCTCATTGGTTCATGAGGTTCTTTCTTCATCTGTGTAAGTTGAGCCAGAAGTGCATGTGCATCTTTTATAGGTTTGAATCTGGCTTCAAACTTAGCTTTGAGGGTATTTCAATCAGTTACTGACTAAGTTTGTAGATGATAAAACCAATCTGTAGTAGCATCTTGTAATGTTTCAATAAATAGCCTGACTGCTACATCTTCAAATTCTACTCCAATTACGCCACAGGCTATGCTGAAGGCTGTAATGTGTTCATCAAGATGAACTTTCTCATCACCATAGAATTTGGGAAAATTCTTCCTTGAATTGCATGGAAGCTCATGTAGAGGTGGAGTAAGATTGAGAGGGCGAAAATAATTACCCCAGGGGCCTTGAAAACTACCATTATATGACTATGAAAAGCAGGAATAACAAATCTCATAGGGGTAATTATTGGCAAAGCTTTATCAACAACAGAAGTGGATACTTCATTTGGCAATGGAGATATGACTTTAGTAGGAGGAAAGCTCTTGGTTCATTAGAGGTGAGATGGTGAAGGAAACAGATCAAAATTACTTTGATTTACTAACTCGAATACAGGGTCAACAATACCTTTAGCTATTTGGCTTCGTATATACCTTGAATTTGCCAGATTGTGAAACAAAAATGGAAAAAAATTGATCTTGCTTCAGTTTGAAGCTTGAGACTTTAAACTACACACTCTTTCTTGATTTGTGTGGAGGTGAATCGTAAGGTTATAATAATAATGGATAAAACACAGAAATAGAATGGAATTTATAATGGATAATGGTAGAGACTGATTTCATCTAAAACTTGAGGTTTCAGAATGCACATAGCTATATCTCTAGCAGAGTCGCCAAAAATTATTGCGCGAGGCTGGGAGGAAAATTTTGATAATGGGAAAACACTGGAGTAGTTTGTTCTTCCATAGTGGAGTACAATGGATAGGTTATAACAATAATGGGTTATATCCCCAACAGAGTTGCCAAAAACTATTGGTTGAATATTTTGTCGATCAACGTACTGATAGACAAAATAGATCTGATTAGCCAAAGTAGGAAGATTGGTCATCCAAATGTGTAGATTCACCACATCAAAAGGGGACTAATCTCTCCTCTCATCAAGGGGAGGTTCCATATATATATATATATATATATATATATATATATATATATATATATATAAAGAAAATAATACTCAAGGGTAAGATAAACCATCCATCTCTCTTTCTTCAAAGATGATGCGTGCAAATCAAAGGAAAAATCTCAAGGGAAATGACAAAAAGCACTCCTCTTCTTTTAGAAGTACTATTCAACAAACCACAAGAATACTCCTGGTAGTAATTGCAAAATGTAACCAAGGACGTAGTAACCAACAAATTGAGATGTAGCACAAAGTCTCCACCTGAATTGCCCAAGAGTGAGATACGAAGGACAATGAGGGCATAAAGTCATTCCAAAGTCCTTTACACAGAAATAAAAAGAAAACACACTAAATGCAATAATGGGGGCACAAAGTCTCTCCACAATTGGCTTCAGGACACCTTCTTGACTACTTTCACTAATTTTGCTTGTTGAATTAAAGAAACAGAAAATATATTAAGGAAAAAGACATAAGAACAATTTCCCCAACAACAAAGATATCACAGCACAAAGTCTGAAAATTCACTAGCTTTCTTATTCCAATAAAAAAATATGACCAACAATCTGAGCTCAAAGTCTCAGTAATGCCTTTTAATTTGGGCAGAGTTTCATTTTCGATTATCAGAGAGAGATCCTTTTACAATAACAAGAGAGTCCCTTATATAGCCTCTTCAAGAAGGACTTGGGAATAGTAACACATCATGTTGCATTGAATTCTGTTAAGAAGACATGCTGGAATTTAGGGGCATTTACCCATTTGCTTTTCTCAATGCAGAGAAACAGGTCATGCCATTGAATGTTTGCATCCTTCAATGTCTACCTGGTGATCTGCTTCTAGAAACATATCTGATGTGCAAATGTTTTTGATCCTTATTCATCATTTCTCTTTTTTTAGTTATTTTAATCGAGTCCTAGATTCAATTCGATGCTCTATTTCTTAGTCACTTTCTACTGGCCTTTAGCAATGGACGCGTGGCACATTCCACTGCTAAATAGGTAAAGACACATGGCAACTTCTGCGAGACTCTAAGCAACATTTATTGATAGAGGCTTTGAAACCTATTAGAAACTTAGAATCGTAGGTGTAGACACTTGTTGCTCTCCATGGAGTTACAATGGAAAAGGTGGTAGCTTCCGCTTGTCTCTTGAGAATCCTATGGAGGATGACACATGGTGGCATCCGCTTGTGATTTTCGCTGCCTTTCAAAAGTCTTCGAGACTTATATTAGTTTCTCATGAAAGATGACACATGGCGGCTTCCACTGCATTTGATGAAACACTATAGAACTATGTGGGACTCATTTGGATTTATGCAGATGATGCCACTTGGCGTGTCCTGCTTAACTTATAAAGGACACATGGCGGCTTCCGCTGCTCTTAGAAACAAAGTGAAATGAGACTTAGAAGATGACACTTGGCGGCATCTGTGGGATTCTGTCAGGCTTTGGCATTTGATCTTTCCCAGAGGTGATTTTCCCTTCGATACCTTTAGAAACGGTCCACTTTGGGTCGAGATGAGCCCCCCGTAAGGGTGTCTGCCCTTCGGGCGGTCGTCAAATGGCCTTCGAGCTTCTTTCTTCCAACGAGTCGCTAAGTTCTTTGGCTCTTCTTTTGATTCAGCCTTTTCTTCTACTTGCTTCCTTCATATTTCTTGTTTTGCATCCTCTCGAAGGGAAGGTGACCCTTTGGCTTTGGGGAAGTGTCCTTTAATTTGGCAGCCGAGAGTCCCCCGCAAGGGCAACTGCCCTTTGGAGTCCTTCGGCAGCCTTTTGTCTTCGGAGTCCTTCAGAGCTTTCCTGCGGACAAAAAGTCTGCAAGAATTATTTTTGCTACTTTGTCTTTGGCCTTTAGAAATTCTTTCAGGCTTTTCTCCCGTAGCTTCCCTGAATTTCTTTGAACTTTTTGTCCAAAAGAATTCATTTCTTGCCTTAGTATTTTTGCTGGGCTTTGCTTTGTTTTTTGGTCTTTTCAATTGGTTTATTTGCCTCCTTCCTGCCTTTCGCAAGCGTTGTTTGAGCTCCAAATTAGCCTTTCGAGTTTTTGCAATAATTAATTTCAGCTTCCGAGTGTCCTCTGCAAGGGCTGTTTGTCCCTTGGAAATTTGCCTTAGTCGATTTTATGTGAATCTCAAATTGTGACACGTGGTAGCATCCGCTATTTTTAGAAACAAAGTGAAATGAGGCTCAGAAGATGACACTTGGCAGCATCAGCTGAGTTCTATCAAGTTTTTGCTTGCTGCCCTCTGCAAGGGTTCTAGGCCTTGGTTCACCACCCTCCGCAAGGGTATCTGATCCTTTGGCTTTGGGGCAACCCCTTGAACCTACCAATTGAACCAACTTTGGTTCAATAATTCAATGGTTCAATCGGTTCATTTTGTTTGTTTGGCTAAGTCCTTTGATCTTTTTGAACCAAACACACGTTGAACCTTTGGATGATTTGGTCGTTCAACCTACTGAACCTTGAACCCGTTGAACCTTTAAACCAAAGTGGTTCAATGGTTCAATAGTTCAATGGTTCAAGCCTCGAAAACTTGTTCTTTTAATTGAACCTACTTGTAGAAGCCTCTGAACCTGTTGAACTCTTTTGCTTCAACATTGTCGTTGAACCAACTTTAAAATTGCATAAGTGTTGAGAGCTTGCTTTTTTCCTACAGAGTCCGTATATTTAAGCCTGCAAAGTCCATAGATTCAAGCCTGCAGAGTTCGTAGATTTTCTGAGAAGCTTGAAAAATGAGGAATTTGAATGCTTAGAACAAATTTTGAGAAGGGCAGAGATTATTTTGGTCTGAGGACCAAAATAGTTCAAATGTTGTCCCAAAAATGAGTGATATTTTTTGGGGACAACAAAGCTAACCATTTACTTAACTATGCAAGTTTTTGACCTTTAACAATACCATGACTTTGATAGTCATGAGGTTATCCTAGTAGTCACGATATTGTCAATCCTAGTCACGATATTGCAAACTATTAATGGTTTTTGTGTTGCAAGCCTATTTTTGACAATTCCACAACTGTGCCAGTCATGATATTGTCTTATAAATCATGGGATTGTCAATCTTAGTCATGATTTTACAAACCACTAACAGTTTGTGCTGTAGGTCTCATCATTTGACAAAATTTTGACTAACCCAGTCGTGACTTTGTCCTGCTAGTCATGGGATTACGATTGAGAGTTGCGGTATTGTCAATTTACACTAAATTGCTAACAGTTGATCTCTATCTCTGAATCTATAAGATTTTACACTAACATTATATTGTTTTATAGGGGACTCTATCATAATATAATCTATTGTTTAATATTTTAGGGGTTTCTAATTTATATTCATATCTATGAACCAACCCCAATCTTGTATTAGAATTCTGTCTAATTTTTGGGTGATCTAAGTGCTATGTAGGGTCTAACAAGAAGGATAAGGTAGGAAATATTGATTACAATTAGAGACAAACATATGACCTTACCCATTTTCCATACCTTGACAAACCCACAACGCACAACATTTCTAGACTGATAAGATTGCCCTGGTGAATCACAATATTGTATCTTTAGTCACGACTTTGTCATTTAGCCTAGTTGTGTCAATTTTTGTCATTATGAACTGATTTTATTTACAACATTCTCATCTATGATCTTGTATAATAGTTTTAAAACCAAAAAAATCTCATCTTTTTAAACATTTTGGAATCTATTCAATTTTGGTTAAACTATCACCTTGGTCAAAATTTTGGAAACATCATAAATTTCAAACTATAGTTTATCATTCCATCATCTAATTATAATAATTTAGGCATTAAGACCAATCTGTTATCTATCAATCACTTGTTTCTTGTTCATAGCATAATCTAGAAGTTTTGTCAATTTCTTGCAATATTATGACTCTTGATTTATTTGTAGTTGCAATTTTGTCATTCCTAGTAGTGATTTTGTGATTTATGACAAAACCATGATTATTGATCTAGAGGTTAATCATGATATTATCTATCCCAGTAATGAGTTTGTCTAAACAATTGTGGTTTTGTAGTTAACTATCATGGTTAGCTAACATTTGCAATACCATAATTTGCAAGTAGAGGTTTTAACCCCCCCAGTAGCGATTTTGCACTGTGTAGTTATGATTTTGCATTAAAATTTTATATTTTTTAAGATATTTTTTTGAGTCAATTTTCATGATTTTTGAGTCACTCTAGGCCTCCCACAAAGCCTAAACTAGGGGCACTACCCTGGGAACCTATAAGGGGCTCTACCCCTTGAACTTGCAAGGGGCATTGCCCCTCAACCTAATTGGGGGATGTTGCTCCCAGACCCCCATATCATGTCTCGCTCACCCCAAAGAAATTATAGAGCCAAACTATGGTTTTTTTAGGGTGTTTTATTAAGGCATTTGACTAATATCTTGCTTCTTGCAGGGGTCTCTTTTTACTAACATCGTCTTACAAGTCATATTTTGGGTCTAACATTTTGTTTTGCAGGATACCCCTCTAGAGTGATTTATCAAAACTACTAATATTTTTATTGTAGGACCCCTCTCTTTAGTGTCATACCTAACTACTAATCTATGTGCTTGCAAGTCGCTAGTCAAAGACCCACTTCAGTACTTTTTACATTATTTTAATCATTTTGTCTTATATATCATTTTTAATCATCTTATTATGTGTATATATCTTTGTTGAATTTCTCTTTGTATATACTTATTTGTGTCAACTTGTAAATAATAATTATATCATGCCTCACACATAGATAATTAAATTGGTTAATTAATCATATCATGTATTTTTCCTATTTGTCAACCCATCAAACTTCATCATCACACACTAATCAAACTTCATGTATTGGTTAATAGATAAACGGGCTTAGTATATAGGGGTTAGTGTTGTAGATTTCATCATCGCACACTAATCAAACTTAATGTTCTAACAGAGAATAACAATCAAGGATAGTTATCGTTCAGCTAAACGGTTGACCCCATATAGGTCATCCGTGAAGGGGAAGAGTTAACTCTCTAAATCAGGCATTAGATAACACCCTATATAAACTTTGGCCTTAATATACCTTTGTGTATATCGAATATGCCCCTAGATATCTTGTTTAACCTAGAATATGACCTTTTAATCATAATAGGTGTACTACTACTGTAGAAGTCAATATCAACTTTAAAGTAGCCATCATGTATGAGCAGGGTTAAGAGGGTTCGATCGATAGCGTAATGAGTCACCAATCTACAGCCTCACATGTGAAGTTGTTAGATGGTGTGGACATCAGGTTACACACCCTTGAATTTACTAATCATAGGTTGTGGCTTGCTTTCTTGGGTGTGTGCTGTGCTAAACCCATATTGTTTGTGAGTTGAGTCAGCCTTTACCTATCCAAACCTATCTAGATCCTTTTCACGTATCATCTTGTATATCCTTACCACATCTCTATCCCATCATCCTTTGTATATAACCTAATCATCATCCTTGTCATCCTATCATTGTACATATTATATTTAACCCATCTTATCTTGTCTTGTCATACCTACTTATTGTAAGTCATACCCCCATATTACCTTATACACATCATCTTGTACACCCCATCATATATTTTAATCACATCTTATCCTTGTCTCACCCCTTTGTACATAATTTTATCCCCTTGTACATCCTTTTAGTCACATCCTATCCTACTCACTTACATTTTTATCTTACACATCCATCTCTCATTCCCCATCTTATCTTCATCCCATCCTAGCTTAACCATAACCACTTATCATTTGTCATACTCCCTATCACCTCCATCTTATTTTGACTATCCTTGTTATCATCATCACCATCTTGATTCCATTCTTAGTCATATCTACCCAATCCTAGTCATATCTTGTGTATCCTAGCCTCATCCTATTGTACTTAATTTATTCTCTTGTATGTTCTACTAGTCATATCCCAATCTCCCATATTAGCCATATTTGCTCATCATCCTAGTCACACCTTGTCATAAGACCACCTCATCCATAATCAATCACACCTTACTTTGACCTTGACTTATCCATCAATCACACAATATCCTTGATCATTTGTTCCAAAACTCATAAGTTTTGATTGAAATATATTTCAAGAACATGAAAATAACATAGTAACAATGATTTCTCTGCGAAGAGATGTTTTATTACTCAAGATTGCAAATACAAACATATTATTATCTCTGGGAAGAGATGTCTACTTTCTTTTTTTGGGTTACATCTTAATTTATACACATTTTGAAGGTAGGAGGAGGATGTGGAAGGTCACCAATCTCAAGGAAGATTAAGTGGTTTAACTTCCATGATTGACAATAATACAAAATTTGAGGAATTACTATTTTTAGACTGCACTACTAAAATTGAAATTTAAGGCACTTTCATTGAGTTTTTAAGGGTCAAACCCCATTAATAAAAGTTTCATGGCATTTCACCCCATTCTCCTCATTCTTAGGTTTCCAATGGTTAAAACGGGGATTCAATCAGAGCTATGGTGCAAAAGTTATGGCTCCTAGAAGTTTCGTCATCAATTGGGGTGGAACCGTCATCCGAATTGTCACCTAAATTATTGCCCAGATCATCATTCCCCTATAATTTTATTGAAATCACCCCTTTATATATTTTATCATAACCCATCACCTATCCTAATCCCATCTTGTCTCACCATCCACACTCTATCCTAAATCCACCTCATCCATAGTCCTAATCATCCCCTTACCATATTATCTCATTATCCCATCACCTTGTATATCCTTGTTTTACCTTCTTGTACATAATTTGATCTCTTGTACATCATTTTAACCACATCTTATCACTAGACCCATATGTCATTATTCATCTCCTAATCACATACTAATCATACCTCATTATCCAAATCTTATCTTAAATCCATACCTGATCATTTGTCTTGACCTTGCCTCCATCACCCATCTAGTCATCACCACATCTTATCCTAGTTGGCTTTTAGGTCACATACGGGTCTAAACCATCCACCTTTCATTACCCCTTTATCATTTCATCATCACACTTATCCTTATTCCATCACCTTCATCACCTAATCCTACCTTATCCCATCTTAATCAAATTGGTCTAAGGTTTTGAGCTAGTCCTATCATGTACATCATCCTATCATCGTACTCCACCATCATTTATCCTTTGGTTAGATGTTCATACCAAGTCAATATCTTGTTAACACTTTGTCACCTTGTCATTCTCAATCTAGCAAACCCATCAATCTAGTCTAGTCCAATCATCTTGCCTTATTCATTACTAGCACCCATCATATCATCCTCTTGCTAGTTTTGAATATTAGGCACCCATCACATTCCCAATCCTTTTACTAGCTTGACCACTAGGCATTTTTTATAAGTTGTTACACCTATTTCACTATCAATTTGACATTTGATCATAGTCCTTAATCCATTAGTCTATCTCATCTCCATCATTACCTATCATACTAGCTCAGTCCTTTTGATCTATTTTGTTTAAGAACCTTATCCAATAATTATCCTACCCACATCATCTATCAACCATCACCATAGAACTAGAGCCCTATTTCATTAACCAATACATAGCTTCCCATAAGGATGAGATCCTCTTGAAGTTCATTATGATGGGTGTACCACTTACCGAAGGTGTTGATCCCCTTCAACTCATTGCACCTCTCGTCCAAGCTCCTTCATGTGAATCCCATACTAATCTTCCATCCACACATCATAATACATCCATTACCCATTCTCATACTAGTAAAGGGGATCCAATCATGGCCACCTCACCTACTTCCAGTCCATCCACCCATCACATCAACAACCATCTAATCTAAAGTCTAATGCTTCCACGTCTAAATCATAAAGCAAAGTAGGTCCTTATACTCCCCTTCATGTATCCTTGGAAGCCCTTTTCAAACAATTAGTCACTTCCAACATGATGGTCTATCCACCCATCTGACATTTTGATCCCACCAAACCCAAGCCCTCTTGGTATAAAGATAACCAATATTATGCATATCACCAAACCTAGGGGCATACCATTAATCGATGTCAACCTTTCCAAGACTATGTCCAAGACCTCATCAACCGTGGTGACATAATAATCAAGGATGAACCATATGATTCTAAACTCCTAGCTGAATAAAAAGAGGAATGCCAAGATTCCATTCCCAATCATGCTCAAGCCTTTCCCTTCCAAGGCCAAGGGCAAGACATCCCATCCCTCTTTCATTATCCCCCTATTTTTGACAAGTCCTCCATCAAAGCTGAGTCTATTCCGCATGACCTGAGTCCCCCTATCTCTCATAAGTCTCTCCATGAGCCTATCATTATTAAACCCATCATTCATCCATCATCTCCCTCTCACCCATCACATCAAATACCCTATGTTGAGAGGTCAATCATGGATAATGAATCTCCTAATAGCAGCATTATATCTTATGCATCGAAGTCAGCTTCAAATTTAGCATCCGAGGTCTTATCTTCCATAGGATCATGTTCAACACCCATATACAAATTAGATTCCTCGTCAGAAATGTCATCCCTCATTGATGTTGATAATGTCTATCTTTTAGAGCACACCTATTAGCTAGATATTTTGTAAGCTATCAAACATATCTAGGTAGTCATGGGATTAAATCCCATTCATTTAATGGTGAAGCTCCTATATGGTTATGTCTATCTACTTATAATTACTCACAGTTTATAGGTATTCACAGAATATAGAAATTATGTGTGAGTTATTTTGATTGGGGGTATTACTTTAATCACTATGTTCATGAGCCATAACAAAGAGATTTTGTAGCAAGTAAGTAGCTAGTTTTGGGAATGTGGAAAGAATTTCATAGAGATTGGAGAGTAAGGAAAAGATTATAATGCTTAAGAAAGAACAAGATTGCACTTCATGATAAATAGTTTTATAGAGTCTATTGTATTTGTGCAAGCAGATAAACATATATAATGTGATAACATTTTCAGCAAATGATTAAGAAAGCTATGAATTCAACTTAGATTAAAATATAACACAAAGTTTACCATTTTATCTTCATAAAACACATAGAATGATTTCTTTAGATGTATAGTTCTCCAAAAAATAAATTTCCTTCTTATTCACTTTCAACAAAATTCATACAAAAATGTCCAAATATCTAAACACAAAGTTTTATATTGTTAAACTTTTTCGTACAAATGGTTACAATTGCTTCCTTGTAAAAAATTATCATCCTTAAGCACGCAAGCCTGCACTTATATTTATACAATTTTAGATGTTAAAATCAAATAAGAGAACTCCTTCAATTCCCATGTGCTGCATTAAAAACTCAAAATCATTGAGAGGCATCTTCTTGGAATTTCTTGTGTTGCTTGTAATAGCTAATGACATCTAGCACTTATTGGTGTCCTTATCTAGATCAAATACAAACTCCTTGCATGCAACACAAAGCTTGCTTAAGTAATTTGATTTTACAGAATGACTTCAAGTAATGGTGTTTAGCCAAGTTACTTGAATTTTACCTTTTACAACAACTTACTTTTACAAGTAATTACTTAAATACATTACAAGTTACAAGAAGAAAATAGAAAAAATATTGAAATTATTCTAGTTCATAAACTTCATTTATGCACTTCTCTTTGTATTTGATGTGTTGAGACATCATCTGATTTGGCAATTGAATGCCTTCTTATTTTGCATCTCAATAACTCCCTTTCCAACTTCTTATAATAACCTTTCACCTCCCTGATATAAAGTTCCAACAAACTCTAAAAAACTCATTGAAAGTAATAGGGTATCATAATCTTGGGAAGGTCTAAGCAGTGCAACTCAGGTTTTCGAGACTACTTTACTTGATTTTCAATGCATCTTGAATTTTCAAGACTTCTTTACTTGATTTTTAGTGCAACTCAAGTTTTTAGGAGTGCTTTACTTGATTTTCAGTGTAACTCAATTTTTCAAGACTGCTTTACTTGATTTTCAATGTAACTCAAGTTTTTGGGACTACTTTACTTGATTTTTAGTGCAATTTGGGTTTTCAGGACTGATTTACTTACTTTCAGTGCAACTTAGGTTTTCAAGACTACTTTACTTGATTTTCAATACAAATCAAGTTTTTAGGACTGCTTTACTTAACTTTCAATGCAACTTGGGTTTTCAAGATTGCTTTACTTGACTTTCAGTGCAACTCAAGTTTTTAGGACTGCTTTACTTGATTTTCAATGCAACTTAGGTTTTTAGGACTGCTTTACTTGATTTTCACTACAACTCAGGTTTTCAGGACTACTTTACTTGACTTTTAGTGCAACTTGGGTTTTCAATATTGCCTTACTTGACTTTTAGTGCAACTTAGGTTTTCAATACGGCTTTATTTGACTTTTAGTAAAACTCAAGTTTTCAAGACTACTTTACTTTAATTCTAATGAGAAGTAAAGTTGTTTGAAGAACTTGAGTTACCCTGAAAGTGAATCCAAACACTTATATTTTTTTAACTTCTTGGATAGATGGGAAAATGGGTTTTATAAGAATGACCCAGGGAAACATTTTAAAACCTTCTAGAGTAATTTAAAACCATTGGAAATGAAATCAATCAGAAATAAAAACTACTAAAGACTAAGACTTTATTCAAGGCACTGGTTTAATAAGGACAACTAACTCACATAAGATAAAAATGCAAAAAAATTAAAACGGGGCAACCCAAAATTTCTAAGTGTGAAATTTTGGGGACACTAGCTGGCTCCGACTGAGGACATCTTTATTTTAATCTGTAAGAGTGAAACAAAGGTGAGATCTTAGTATCTCTAGTTTTGAGTCTTGTCTATTGGGTTTGGATTCTTGTAAAACTCAATCATGAAAAACTACAAAACAAACGAACAAGAAAAGAAAAACACCAACACAAAATGAAAAATTGAGGCTTTATTCATATACATATAGGTGTTACCTTGTTGCCCAGTTCTTTTAAAGCTTCAAGTGTTGTTCCTTGAATTCACCCTTGCCTCTGTCATAAACTAACCTGCCTCTTCACCTGCAAAGTTTGCTTACACCATCATTTTGTACTTCATGTGCACTCATTCTTGCAACTTTCTTTCTATCATAGGAGTTGTAGATGTTGCAACATATTACTACTGATCCTGCACTCTTGCCTTCTTTTAACAAGACTTTCATGCTTACTACAAATATAAATGTAACTGCCTAATTACCTACTTTAATCTATTACACTGTTGTCATGAATGCTTCATATTTATGCTCTTTATTTTCTATTGGATAGTCCTCAACTATTGCAACTATTTCTTCCTCTTTTTCTTCCATCTCATCACCTTGTAATGCTTGTTCAAGTGCTTCCAATTCTACCTCTAATTTCTCATTGCTTTCATATATAAACTTACAAGCAAATTTCATATTTTTGACCATCATCTGTATTTCATCTTTTAAACCTTCTATGAGGTTTTCAAACTGATCTCTTTCTTTTTTATCATTCCCATCACTCAACTGACTATAACTATCTTCTTTATCTTCATTCACATGCATTTCTTCCATCTCTAAGTGTTGTTTGTCCTCTTATACTTGCTTACTTGGTTGTTCACTCAACATATATCTCTTGAGTTTCTTACAAAGCAAATTATTTTGTCTTCTTTCATCTCTCATGGCTTCTGACATTTGAATCTTGGCTTCCTTGATGTGTTCAATTATGTCAAAAGAGGGAATGGATGCAAACACAAAAATATTAGTTTCAACAGTATGAGTTACTAGTTTATGAGCTTGAGAAGAAGAAAGTATATATCTGTCTTTTGGATCTAAAGAAGAAGGTAGATTACTACCTCTTTTGAAGATGTTAACATCTGACTTGTGGTTTTATTTCTCTTTCTCTTTCTCTTTGGAAGATTTTTTACCAACTTACTGAGTTTGTAAGTTTGTGAATACTGTAAAAGAGTGACTATGATCATCATAAAGTATTTATTTATAGTCATTTTTTAATTCATATTTTAGGTAGCAATTAATGGAGTCACCAATAGGATCTTCAAAATCATACTTTTTAGCAAGACTTTGATTAGTATTATCAGGCATATGATCTTCAGTAATATGGTTTTATTTATGATTATTGAAATTGTATGCAAGTGCATTCTTGAGAGGGGCAACATAAATATCTTGGGTAATTTGCCTTTTGACATGTATCAAGTCATTAGCCAACTTTTGTAACAGGGGATCAATATCTTGTGACGTGTGTCAGGAATCTAGAACAACAAATAGATCTGATTCCACTGTCAGGATTAGGAAGCACAATTGATTACCTTTGTATAAGTAACTAAACATGGAATTTAACCAGAATGCACAAGTAACTAGAATTTAGAAATAACACAGAATATGAGAGACAATACCCAATTGTATTAATACTCTTCCATAAAAGAATTACAATGAAGAGACGCCACACTCTTCCACACCTTATAGGCTTCCCACACCAAGTGTACAGTAATTCACCTTTAAGAGTTCACTCTCTCAATTACGGTCCCAACACACAACTCAAACACAGAGTTGGTGTTCACCTCCAACCAGTCAGTATCACTACTACCAGTACCACTAGTAAGTGACCACCAGAAAAACCGTCGTTGCCTACTTCCAGTCCAACCGAGTACTCCAAGTACTCAAGGTCCGAGTACAATACGTACTCCAAGTAGATCTCCCATGAGCTTGCTACACTGGTTGTGTTGCTGATCTCCCTAATCTTGTTGCCACCTGAAAATCAACTTGGTTTTACAACACCTGCAAACCTAGATCTCGCACACACAAATACCTGCAACTCAAATGATCTTACTTACCATGTAGATCTCCTATGAACTTGCAACAACCTGCAATTCAAATGATCTTACAATTGGAAGGATCTACCTTGCCTTCCTCTATTACACTCTTGTGGAACTAGGAGGAGCTACCCTTGCTCTCTTCACACCGAAGGAGCTAACCAAGCTCAACTCTAACTAGCACACATTTATAATACAACCCATGAGTCTATTATATAGATCCCATGCAAACAATAATTAGACATCCAATTACAATAATTAGATCTGCAGCTCAAGACTAAAATTGGCCTTTTACATGCAAACAATCGGTTCATTAACAAATTTTTCATGAAATAGATAGTTCTGAAACCGTACAGGTGACCGACGTCGGTCCTTGTCTACCTGGAGATGACCGACGTTGACCGATACTGACCGATGTCAGTTTTTCTACTCACTAGATATGACCAACATCGGTTGATCAGACGAACATCAATTGCTCTACCACTCAACAACCTCCCCCTGTTTGCATCCTAGTGAAGCTTTTAACTCCATAACCTAACAATCTCCCACTTGGAGATAAACAACTGCACCTGTACATGTACCTGTACATCATCTAATCTATTTCTTGGCTTGTATCCCTCTTCAAGATCAATCCTGAAGACCAACCACCACAAAACCTGTGGTGCACCTCCTGTCATCCAAGTAACCTATCGCATCTGCATCTACAAACACATGTAGAAAAGAACTTGACCCTGCATAGCATGTGCACCTACTATTGGTCCCTCTCAGATACCTGAGAATCCATTGAACTTCCCTCTAGTGCTTCTTTCCTGGATTGGCTCCAAACTTTCTGACAGCACTCACTGCTTGGGCAAAACAGGTCTAGTACACATGTACTTAACCTCATCATGTGAATTAGGACACTGTTCATAGAACTGTCCAACCATCGGCATGCTAACCGGTTTCACACTATCATCTAGAGACAAAATCAACTTGTGATTTTCCATGTCTCTAGAAACACACTCATGCCAAAGAATTTCGCTCCTCCAAATTCTTCATGACACACCTCTGAACTAACTTTACCTTTAGCTCAGAAAAACCTTGTATGTGTAACTCTGCATACAAGCAAACACACAACATATAGTAATAGGATGATGTTGCAATCATCACCCAACCTGGTAAAGAAACCACAATGGTTACAATGACATTGACTAAAGCCATGCTTTGTCATCCACCTATCAAATCTGTACCACTGTCCTGGAGTTTTCTCAAGACCATATGACCTGGACTTCCGTCTCACATATCCATTCTCTCTATTCTTTAACCAAGGTATCCATTCGTCTTTTAGTGCTTTCATACTGGCTAGCAACCCTACCAAATATCTTGTTTGGTTCTGCATCCTAGGAATCAAATTCCTCATTCATGCCATGCTCCCATTGTTTCCTAGAACCTTCCTGCTCTGCAGTGAGCAACGAGTATAAAGAAGAGGAATAACAAATTTGAGGCTTACTTACCCTTTTAGTCCTCCATATGGGCGTTTGAGACTCATTGACAGCTTGCTGTCTGCCCAAAATCTGTCTCAGTGACCGACCTCGATCACCACACAGTTTGTATCCAATCGACGTCTGTTCCATGTGACTGTCCTTTTTGCTGACGTTGGTTCCTTGACTGACGTCGGTCTTACCTGGTCACCGACGTCAGTTCCCTGACTGACACTGGTATCCACCCTGTCTGACACCACCGGCTCTGGTCTGCACATGACCGACATCGGCATCTATCTATTCGATGTTGGTTCCTCTTGACCGACGTCGGTAACTATGTTCGCCTATGAGTGATGACTTTTTACCCGTGAGTTCTCTTTGGATCAAAACCCTATCCAAACTGCTCTGCTAAGAGTTTCTCAGCCTTCTCAACTGATCTCTGTCCATCATCTCCTCCATGAACACCAAGGCTTTCTAGTTCTTAAGTTTTTCAAAGACATCTGACTTTCTCTTAAGAACATGCATCTCCTTCTTGCTCATGTGACCAAGCCTACAAAGCCACATCTTTGCAACAAAAGAAGAATCAGTAATATAAGTAGATAGATAAAGGATACCTACTTTCTTACCATCTGGTAATTCAAGTGCATCCACTGTGAGAGTTCCTATGCATCTCTCATCACCCAACTTTTTGAAAAAAATTAGCCTTATCTTTAGAACTAGGACCTGCATGACCTCCTTCAACACCCATGTGTTGGCCGTCTGCAATTTTAGCCACACTTCCCCTTTGCCAAAACTTTGACAAGGCTTACCAGCCCCTAAATAAATCTTTCCAAAGTCTTCAAGGACCTTAACATGGAAAAATACTCTATTTCATGCTACATGGAAAGAGGCAACAGAATCTATAAAAAAAGATTCTACTTTATCCAAGGAACATCCCAGAGCATCCTGTACAACAACACCTGCAACATCTGCTTCTTCAGTTCCTTCATGCTGATCTTCTACCAACCAACAATTTTTCTTTACCTGCTCTTTCTTTCCATAACACCGTAATTGACCATTCTTGCTTTTCAATTCCTCCATTCTTAGCTTACTTTATTTTGCCATTGCTATACTCCCACTCAATCAGAAACCCCTGAGAGTGACCTATAATCAAACACAAACCTGCTCCCTGCAACCTTAGCTCTGATACCACTTTGTCAGGAATCTAGAACAACAAACAGCTCTAATTCCACTGTCAAGATTAGGAAGCACAATTGATTACCTTTGTATAAGCAACTAAACACAGAATTTATCCAGAATGCACAATTAACTAGAATTTAGAAATAACATAGAATATGAGAGACAATACCCAATTATATTAATACTCTTCCAGAAAAGAATTACAATGAAGAGACACCACACTCTTCCACACCTTACAGGCTTCCCACACCAAGTGTACAGTAATTCACCTTCAAGAGTTCACTCTCTCAATTATGGTCCCAACACACAACTCAAACACAGAGTTGGTGTTCACCTCCAACCAGTCAGTATCACTACTGCCAGTACCACTAGTAAGTGACCACCAAAAAAACCATCATTGCCTACTTCTAGTCTAATCTAGTACTCCACGTACTCAAGGTCTGAGTATAATATGTACTCCAAGTAGATCTCCCGTGAGCTTGCTACACCGGTTATGTTGTTGATTTCCCTGATCTTGCTGCCACCTGCAAATCAACTTGGTTTTGCAACACCTGTAAACCTAGATCTCGCACACACAAATACCTGTAACTCAAATGATCTTACTTACCATGTAGATCTCCCATGAACTTGCAACAACCTGCAATTCAAATGATCTTACAATTGGAAGGATCTACCTTGCCTTCATCTATTGCACTCCTATGGAACTAAGAGGAGCTACCCTTGCTCTCTTCACACTGAAGGAGCTAACCAAGCTCAACTCTAACTAGCACACATTTACAATACAACCAATGAATCTATTAAATAGATCCCATGCAAACAATAATTAGACATCCAATTACAATAATTAGATTCGCAGCTCAAGACTAAAATTGGCCTTTTACATGTAAACAATCGGTTCGTTAACAAATTGTTCATAAAACTGACAGTTTTGGAACTACACAGGCGACTGACATCGATCTCTATCTGCCTGGAGATGATCGACATCAGCCGATACTGACCGATGTCGGTTGCTCTACTCACTGGATATGACCGACGTTGGTTGATCAGACTGACATCGATTGCTCTACCACTTAGCAACCTCCTCTTGTTTGCATCCTGGTGAAGCTTTTAACTCCACAACCTAACAATGTGTTAGAAGTAGAAGAATCTCCCTTAGAAGTTGTTTTCTTGATTTTTCTAGCCATTATCAAGTCCATCTTCAACCTCTATAGAAAGATTTTGAGTTGTTGCTAAATCAATCGGGCACTCTCTTCGTAGCTGATAACTAACTTTTGGTAACTTAGCATTAATGAAGAAGCACTTATGATTATCTCTATTGGGTAGAGCAGCTTGAGAAATTTTGTAGAGCAATCTGTTGAACTTAGGAATAAAATCATGTATATGTTCATGTGGTTCCTTCTTTGGTTGAGTCAATTGTGTAATCAATATATGTGAATCTTCAGTAGCTTTAAATATTTTATCAAAATTTTCACACATAGTGGCCCAATTGGTTACAATGCCAGGATCTAAATGGCAAAACCATTCTATAACTAAGTCATGCAGAGTCTCAACAAAGAGTCTAATAGACACATCTTCATGTTCAACGCTAATTACTCTACATGCCACGAAGAAGATAGCCAAGTTTTCATCTAGATTTTGTTTGCCATCACCAGTAAATTGAAGAAAATTCTTTCTTGATCCTTTTGGTAAGTCAGGCAGAGGAGAAGTCAAATTCAAAGGATCAATAGCCGGCCCCCATGTGACAGGAAATGGTAACGCCATTCCTCTAGGGATGAGAAACTGTGGATTAGTATGTTGGATTATCTTGAAAGAATTGTGTTGAAGTTGATGCATAGGATATTATATTTGCTTGACAGGTGAAAGACTTGCTCTTCTAGTTATAACTTAAACAAGGAAATTGAAATTGAACCACTCTTGTAGTTCAAAGAAATTATCTGCCTGGCCTTGCGCTCTCCTTGCTTTAGTGTAAGGTTGGTTTGCTAGATTGAAGAGAAGAAGTCTTTACTTCTACCAATTTTAGTTTATAAACAAAAACTTGGGTAATGGTCTACTCAACATGCAGTGAACTTGAGATAAATTGGGCATAGAACAACATGTGGTTTACAAACATGTAACAAGCTATTTAAAGAGGGACATTTTTATTAATAATAAGTGAAGTTAGTCTCAGTAAAGTGCTAAAAATGGACAAATGTGTTTTACTCAACATGCAACACTTTGAACAGTAGTTTGAGAATTTTAGAATTTTTAAGAACTCAATGCAACACTGCACCAAGATTAATTGGTCTAAGCAATCTAGAATTAATTATGGGTTAAACTCGTAGTTCCCCAGTGGAGTCACTAGAAACTATTGGCTAGATATTTTGTAAGCTGTCAAACAAATCTAGGCACTCATGTGATTAAATCCCCTTCATTTAATGATGAAGTTCCTGTATGCTTATGTCTATCTACTTCTAATTACTCCCAACTTATAATTATTCACAGAATATACAAATTATGTGCAAGTTGTTTTGATTGGGGGTATTACTTTAATAACTGTGTTCATGAGTCATATCAAAGGGATTTTGTAGCAAGTAAGTAGTTGGTTTTGGGAATGTGGAAATAATTTTAGAGAGATTGGAGAGTAAGGAAAAGATTATAATGCTTAAGAAAGAAGCAAATTGCACTTCACAATAAATAGTTTTGTAGATTCAATTGTATTTGTGCAACCAAATGAACATATAAAATGTGATAACCTCTCCAACAAATGATTAAGAAATCTATGAATTCAGCTTAGATTAAAAGATAATGCAAATTTTACCATTTTATCTTCACAAAACGCATAGAATGATTTCTTTAGACGGAAAGTTCTCCAGAAAATAAATTTCTTTCTTATTTAGTTTTAGTAAAATTCATATAAAAATGTCAAAATATATAAACACAAAGTTTTAGATTGCTTAAAATTTCTCTTACAAATGGTTACAATTGCTTCCTTGTAAAAAATTAACATCCTTAGGCATACAGGCTTGCATTTATATTTATACAATTTCAGATGTCAAAATCAAATAGGAGACAACTCCTTCAATTCCCATGTGTTGCGTTAAAAACTTAAAACTGTTAAGAGGCATCTTCCTAGAATTTCTCATGTGTTTCATGTAACAACTGATGACATCTAGCACTTATTGGTCTCCTTGTTTGGATCAAATAGAAACTCCTTACATGCAGCACGAAGCTTGCTTAAGTAATTTGATTTTATAGAATGAATTCAAGTAATAGTGTTTAGCCAAGTTAATTGAATTTTACCTTTTACAACAACTTACTTTTATAAGTAATTACTTAAATCAAAGTTACTTAAATACATTTCAAGTTGTAAGAAAAAAATATAAGTAGAAGAAATATTGAAATCATTCTAGTTCATAAACTTTATTTCTGCACTTCTCTTTGTATTTGATGTGTGAGATATCATCTAATTTGGTAATTAAATGCCTTCCTATTTTGCATTTCAGCAACTCTGTTTCCAACTTCTTACAATAACCTTTCACCTTCCTGATATTAAGTTCCAACAAACTCTAAAAAACTCATTGAAAGTAATAGGGTATCGTAATCTTGGGAAGGTCTGGGCAGTACAACTCAGGTTTTTGAGACTGCTTTACTTGATTTTTAGTACAACTCAGGTTTTTGGGACGACTTTACTTGATTTCAGTGTAACTCAGGTTTTCAGGACTTCTTTACTTGATTTTTAGTGTAACTCACATTTTTAGGATTGATTTACTTGATTTTTAGTACAACTCTAGTTTTTGGGACTGCTTTACTTGATTTTCAGTGCAACTTGGGTTTTTAGGACTGCTTTACTTGCCTTTTAGTGTAACTCAGGTTTTTAGTACTACTTTACTTGATTTTTAGTGCAACACAAGTTTTCAGGACTGCTTTACTTGAATTTCAGTGTAACTCAAGTTTTTAGGATTACTTTAATTGATTTATAATGCAACTCAGGTTTTTAGGACAATGCAACTCAGGTTTTCAAGACTACTTTACTTGACTTTCAATGTGACTCAGGTTTTCAGGACTACTTTACTTGTCTTTCAGTGCAACTTAAGTTTTCAAGACTACTTTACTTGACTTTCAGTGCAACTCGGGTTTTCAAGATTGCTTTACTTGACTTCTAATGGAAGTAAAGTTTTTTGAAGAACCTGAGTTAGCTTGGAAGTGAGCCCAAACACTTAGATTTTTGTAAACTTCTTGGATAGATGAGCGAATCAGTTTTACAAGAATGACCTAGGCAAACATTTTAAAACCCTCTAGAGTAATTTGAAACCACAAGAAATGAAAGCAATCAGAAACAAACACTACTAAAGACTAAGACTTTATTCAGGGGACTAGTTTAACAAGGACAATTGACTCACATAAGACAAAAATGCAAAAAAATAAAAAGAGGGCAACCCAAAATTTCTAAGTGTGAAATTTTAGGGACACCAATACCTATAATCCAAACACCTCTAATTCATTACCAGTCATACCTTTTGACTCCATTCCAAATAATGACATCATAAATGAGTTCTTGTAAGCTTTATCTATTGAAGATCATCAGAGTGAGTCTGATCCTTCTTTGGATATGTCTACTATAGCTAGTCCTAGTGATCCTTTTGTTGATCTTGAGGAGATTTTCTCTGATGTCAAAATTGGGTCTCCTAGGCACCCCTATGAATACTATGCTACCCCATCACCACTCATTGACCTCATCATACCATCTCCATCACCTTCCTCCATCATAAATCCTGTTTTTCCCATCAATGATCATTTAATCACCTCCCTCCATAAGGATGAACATGAGCATGCATAATTGAACCCTTCCTTAAGCAACATAAGGAGTACCACAAACATATAGGTCTAAGACTATACTCCAAAAGTCATAAATCATGATCAAACCATCTTTTATCTCATAAATCAAAATCAGGAAGAATCAAATCATCGACCTAATCCAAAGGCATATCTCCCTAGTGAAGCCCAATATTAGGCACTAGGGGACCATCAAAATCATCATAATATTCCAAATCAAGAATCAATATCCTCTGGTGAAGCCCAAAATTAGGCACCAGGGGGTAGTCAAAATCAAATACAGTCAAATGCTCAAAATCATATGGCCGATCATCCATCAAAGAATTAGATCAAAGATGAAACACATCATCAAAATGTCTTAGATCTCTTATAGTTTTTTGTTTGATGGTACCAATCAAATGAAACATGCCCCACATCTCCAATGATTCATGCAACTGCTAGTCCTAATCACCCATCACCCCATTCTATCATGATCCCATCATTCATTTTATCCCTAATACTCCATCACCCATCACACTACCATATCTTAATCCTATCATCCATAAAAATCAAGCTCTAATCAAATCCATCCCCCACATCACTGATCTAAGCAACTTTTTCTCTCCTAGGGGCTACAAAGACATTTGGTTTAGATATCTAGAGGGGTCCCTATCAAGCATCAAGAAAGGCCACATAGACCCCAATACACCTATAGTGATAACATGATCCTACCATCACACATTCCTTGAGTAGGTGTTGGCTAAATAATCCATGAAGTGTCCACACCTTTCATCTCTCCCATCACTAATAAATTGATATGTCCATTAAAATTTAAAAGTCAACAAAAAAAATCATTCATCCAATGGTGAAAACCAGTTTTCTAGAACCTTAGGCAAGTACCATGATGAAAACTAGTTTCTGACATCATGGTAGAATAATCAATTGTCCTCATTATTCCTCAGCACTTGGGGGAAAATCCATCCATTTCATATCCTCATCCATCCATCCCATTTGTTACATCCCTTTTCCACCTTGTCTATATCACCCATCATCTTATCCCTTGATCCATTATTCCTATCCATAATCTGTTATCATATCATGCATCCTATCTCTTCTTCCTTCCCATCTTAACCTTCGTAAGGAAGTGGAAAGTGATTTGATAACTATCCCAAAATCCTCTTGGCATAACCTCCAATTGACACCTAGGGAAATAACCATTTGGTTCCTTCATGATGTGGTCATTGGTTGTTCCTAGTCCATTTGTCCTCAGTCCTCCTCATCATCATCCTTTGTCATCCTATCCATCTTTCTCCTGGTTGCTAGGCTTGGTATTCCATTTACTAGTAACCACATTTTTTAATTGTATATACATATCCCAAAAATCCCTAAAATTTTGAAAAATGTCAAAAAACCCTAAAAATCATAAAAATTTGAAAAAGCCAAAAAATAGTCCATGGTATCTTGTCTTATCCCTAATCCCCTAGTCGCATCCATATCCATTTGTCTCCTATATTCCTATCCATCCCATCTTTGGATACCACATTTAGTCTTAGAACCCAATATAAGTGGTCACCCATCATTTTATCATCCTTTTGGCTAAGTACTATTGGCACACATCACTTTGTCACGAATTTAATCTGGCATCCATCACTTCCCTATCAAGGTCTTTTCATATCTAGTACCCATCACATCACTCTTTGCTAGTATGAAAGGTGCTTGATCCCATCATTTTCCTTATAATTTCCTCTTCATGTCTAGCACCCATCCAATCACTTTTGCTAGCATGAAAGGTATTTGATCCCATCATCATCTCCTAGTCTCTTTGCTAGATTGGATCCTTGTAGGGCCTTGTCTATTGGTAATCCTTGATTAATACTTGTTTAATCATCATCCTTGGCCACTTTTTGATCTGATCTCAAGACCAAATCAATATTCAAAGACCTTATCAACCTATCATGTCATCCATCCTTCCATCCTAAACTAGGGGTAACTCCTTGTCTTAATCCTCATCTTCATCATTAGTCCTATCCACATCCAAGTCCATCCTAAGTCCAAAATCACATCATGACCATCCAACCCCTCACCCAATCACTCACCTATCATTAGGCAAGACATTATGACACTGCACGTAGATACTTATGTGTGTGTTAGTTGTTTATTCTATTTATCTTGTTTGCATGTCATGTATATATCTTATTTGTCGTGACTCTTTTTTTCTATTGGGTAATGAACAAGGATGCTATGAGGACACCAATAGTACCCTCGAGGATGTAGAGTTCAGTATTTTCCCATGCACTTTGGCCCAATGTCCTCTTGGTCATGTCTATATCATGGGGCATACTGTCAAGTGTGATATTTAATGGATTACTTAGACTATGATGAACTTTATAACATTTGTGATGCCTTGATCTCATCATCCTTCTCTCCATCACAACCCATCCATCTAACATCCAATATTTTATCCTCATCCCCTAATCTCAATCATATCTTTCAAACACTAACAATCCTAATCATCCTTATCATCATCGTTTTCTAATCACTAATCATCATCATCATCTCCCAGTTAGAACTACATCAGCTTGAGGTCTTTTCAGACTATGTAGGCAGCACTTGGCCACATTTTTGTGCCTAAAGATAGCTTGACCACTATCTCTATCATCTATCCTCATCAATCAAATCATTTGGTCACTTGATCATATTGATTCTTCCCTATCATCACCTACATTATCTTGATTGATTTAGCTTTGAGCTACACCTATCCTTAATCTTATCAAATCATCATCTTATCCTGGCCTATAGCTCTCCCCTGCATGCATCTTTGGTTTGGATACGTCTATATCTTATGGCCCTTTAAAGCTATAATCATCTTGTTATAGTTGATTCCCCCTTGGGATGTGTCTACAACCATGACACCCATCATCTCTATTCCATGTGCATGTGTCCTTACCAGGGGCATCATCATCAATTTGTAGCTCATTACTTGAGTCAAATCACTCATCTTCTATCCCACATATGGCATCCCATCACCTCATCTCTCCATCGCATCCCACCCCTCATTTCTTCTTTCAAGTGGCCATCCAACTCATTCTTCCTTGCATGTCCCCTTGAAGGGGCATCATATCCCCTAACATCATCTGCTAACATTCATCCATGAAGTGGTTTTTATTTGAAAGACCATTACTCCTTCCACTTCACCTCACTTACAATGCCCTTTCAAAGAGGGGTAAAATGTTTACACCTAAAATCACTTACTTTATTATTATCGACTAATATTTCTATTAGATGACACTAATTCTACTTAGTCTGATTTATCTCACTAATATCCTATTTTATTCCATTGATTAATTCCCCTTCCTAGCCACTTATCTAAGATCCCCTTCCATTAATCTACATTCACTAACCTTACCCATCCCCACTCTTTCATTAATTCTTCTTAAATCCCTGTCATCTAAGCTAATCCTAGTTATCTATTATATAGAAATTTAAAATTCCCATAACCCCACCTAACCACCTACTAACCTACCCCCTAGGCTTTCCTACACACCCAGTCACCTAATCCATCTCTAATCCCCATCTAAACTCCCTTAAATCATCATTAACTCCTAAAGAGAGTTCTAGAACTCTCTCTAACCTAGCCCTCCTCTCTAGAAACCTCTAACTCTAGAGATTTCCAAGGAATTTAATATTCCTTGGATAATTTATATCCATTGGATCTCCTCATCCAAGTTTGAATCTTAGATCTTGATCTTCCCTCCCTTTCTCTATTTAACCAAAGCTCTTCCTCGATGGAAGGTCATCTCATGAATCCATAACAAATCCTTGTCCAAATTTCCATTGAATCCTCCATCAACAATCCAACATCAAACAACATCCTAATGTCAATCTGAGTCAAGATAATCCATCAATCTCAATATGTTTATCTTTTTGTTTTGATCATGGCTTGAAGCATTTAGTATTTAGAATTAAGGTGTAGTATTTAATACTTATTTCATCCAATTGCACTTGATTCTAATGGCTTTAGGCTTTAGTTTTATAGTTGGTTATTTAAGTGATTGAATTACATGATTTAATCCTTGAGCTCAAAAAATCACCTACAGATCTATTAGGCAAAACAATATTTTAATCTACATAAAAAATTTTATGCCAACAAGGTTCCACTTGCATCCTTTCACTTAGAACTTGAAGCCCTTCAATGGTATCATTGGTATATCAAGTCTCATGATGAGCCAAGATGGACCATTTTTTAAACCCTCATTTTGCAACGGTTTGGTCTTAGTGATTTTAATGACTTCACATGAGCAATCACTAAAATTTTCCAAATAGGAACTATGAGAGAATATCAAACATAATTTGAAAAACTGGCCAATCACATAGAGGGATTGTTTGATGAATTCTTCAGGAGTTATTTTATCAATGGATTGAAATATGCAATTTTATTTGAGGTCAAAATGTTCTAGCCCAACATTATGATGGAAGCCCTATGGTTGGCTAAATTGGTAAAGGACAAGATCACAACTCAACAATGATTTAAATCCAATTTTGCTCCATTCAAAAATACAACTCCATAATGATCTCAAATAATGCCAACCCCTAGAACCACTCCTATCAAGCATTTGACTGAAACAGAGATGTGAGCCCATAGAGAAAAAGGACTATGTTATAATAATGATGAAAAATTCACTTGAGGACATTGATGTGTTGAGAAAAAGCTCTACCTATTGAATGTGAACTCTCCACCCAAAACTAAAGATTGGGAAGATGTTCAAGATACAACAGATGATCCAAAAGAAGCATAACTGATTGTGGAACCTAATTCTCAGGAAGACCAACCAAAAATATCTCTCCATATCTTAGTAGGAGTCACCACCCCAAAAACCATGCGAGTTAGGGGTTACTTCAATAAGTTCACTCTCACAATACTCATTGATTCCGGTAGCACTCATAACTTCATTGACCCTCAGATCACCAAACAGGATGATTGTTTTGTCTATCCTTACTCTAAAATTGAAGTCATGATTGGTAATTGGGGCATATTACCTTGCAAAGGGAAGTGTCATAATGTGTGTATCTCTATTGGAGATTATAACTTGTGCTTTGACATGTATGCTTTGCCCTTAGGCAGATGTGATGTTTTGGGAGCCTAATGGTTATACACACTTGGACCAATATTATGGGATTTTGTTGAACTTTGGATGCAATTTTTAGACAATAGGCAAAAACACACATTGAAAGTCTTACAAGTGAAGTCCCTTAGCATCATTAGTTCACATCGCATAGAAAAGCTTCTTAATAATAATTCACACAACGTCATTGCCCAACTCCATTCCATTCAAATGCAACCATCAACTATCTCTACTCTTTTAGATCTGCAAACTATTCTATCTGGGTATGCACATGTCCTCCTCAAACCAGTGGGATTGTCACCTTCACAGCTAGAGGACCATCGTATTCAACACTTTCCTAGAAGTGTTCTTCCTAACATCAGGCCCTGCCACTACCCATTTTATCAAAAGATTGAGATCGAGATGTTCATTCAAGACTTACTAAAGCAAGGTATTATTTACCCCAGTACCAACTCATATTCTTCCCCAATTCTCTTTGTTCATAAAAATTATGAGTCATGGTGCCTCTGCATTTACTTCCACACACTTAATCACATCACAATCAAGGATAAGTTCTTGACCCCTATTATTGATGAGCTTCATGGAACTCATTTTTTATCCAAGTTGGATCTTTATTCTAGATATCAAAAGATCTGACTTCATGAGGATGATATCCCTAAGATAGATTTTTGCACTCATGATGGCCACTATGATTTTTTGGGCATGTCCTTTGGCCTCACTAATGCTCATTCAACATTCCAAGCATTGATGAGCAAAATATTATAGCCCTACCTATAAAAACTCATTTTGGTCTTCTACGATGACATCCTCATCTATAGTAAAACATGGTCAGAGCATCTCCAACATCCAGAACTCACATTGCAAATTCTCTCTAACCATCATCTTTGTGAAATAAAGTCCAAATATACTTTTGGATAGGATGAAGTGGGTTATCTTGGGAATATTATTTCAGCCTAAGGGGTTTGGGTTATCTTGGGAATATAGTTGTCATGATAAATTAGCCTCATCTTCAGACACTCAAGAGCCTCCGTGGTTTTTTGGGGCTGACTAGATACTATCATAAGTTTGTCAAGGATTACGAGAAGATTATAGCTCCACTAATATCTATGTTGAAAAAGGATGCTTTTACATAGACACAAGATGTTGAGTGTGCATTTGATGAATTAAAACAAGATATGTGTACTACACATATTGTAGCTATGTTATATTTTATCAAGACCTTCACTATCAAGAGTGATGCTTATAGTAATGGACTTGGTGTTCTCCTCCAAGAAGGATGCCCTATTGTCTTCACCAACAAAGCTCTTTCTAGAAATAATTTATCACTCTCTACTTGTGAGAATGAAATGATGGCCATTTTACATGTAGTACATAAGTAGCAGCCATACCTACTAGGGAATCATTTTTGCATCAAAATTGATCATCAAAGTCTAAAATATTTCTTGGAATAATGGCTCTCTGCCCCATCACAACAAAAATGGATTAGCAAACACATGGGTTCTGATGATGAGATTACTTATAAGAAGGGTAAGGATAATATTGTGGCTAATGCTCTATCTTGCACATTTGTAGATCAAGCTTCCCTTTCAACTATTTTCATGCCTACTCCAAATTGGTTGGATGTTGTACAATAGGGGTATGTCAACAACTCCTCATTATCTCAAATCATTTAATACTTGGCCACTAACCTCTCTAATGTACATCATTATTCTTGGGATGGTGATTATTTTTTATACAAGGGTCATTTGGTGCTTCCTCATAGCATAGATCTTCAGTAGGCTATATTCTGTATGTGATCTAGGAATTTAACTCAAGAGATGATGGTTAGTATGGTGTTAGTTTCAAAATGAAAACAAAATGAAAGAAACAAACTAAATAGCATAACATCTCTAGGCCTAGACACTAGGGAGAGCTTAGTTAACAACCATGAATAAAACACACAACTGAAATGCAAAATAAACCTTCGTTTACCTTCTTTGGATACTTCAAAATGCTTGTTGTAGTGGCTTTCTCAGCTTGTGCTCATGAAGTCCTTGGCAATGGAAGCTTGGCTACCTCCATCTCTCCTTGGCACCTTTGGCTTGTGGCTTGTCTTGGCTTGGAATCAATTTGGCATGGTAACACTAATTGCAATGGATTCTTGAAGATGTTTGTGAATTATAAATTTCCACCAAAATAGCTTAGAAATGATGTTCATGGCCTCTCTATTTATAGATTTTTTAGAATGTCTAGAATCAACCTGAATCGTCCATCTTGAGATTTAGATGTGTGGTTGAGGATTAATTCAATTTTTGGAATTAAGTTTATAATTATCCTCATCATGACATTGGAAGAAGGGTCAATAAGAGGCATGGAGGGCATCATGGAAGGCATTGATGAGGCATGGAGGGCATGAATCTTGATATTTATGGCATTTATGGCCTAGGGATGCCTTCCCAAGAAATGAGGTCACCTATTGATGCAGATATTCAATATTCATTTCCAAAACAAATTATTCAACAAGTTTCCATCGAATTCTTAATTAGGCCTTGATTTGAGTTAATTATCTCTTAAGCATGATTAAGCACTTTGTGCACAAATTATTCAAATTGATAAAAATGCCTTGTTATTGGTCCAAAATTCTATTGGATTGGAATTGGAAGGAGATGTCAGATGCATTAGGTCATTTATCCCATTCAGGAAGTTACTAATAATAAATAAAAAAGGCACATGTCTTGTGTAAGAGATTTGATAGAAAAGAGCAATCCAGATCACCCAGGTGCAAAATTGGCATTTTGACTTGAAATGATCTGATCAAAGCTAGCTAGTCCACAAATTGCATTGCCCCATTTAGTGATTTCCTGGCCAAAATTAGCACTTGAATATGTCAATTTCAACTCATTTAATGCATTTTATTATTTTTAGGCTAAATTGTGTATTTTAAGTAGAAACTGGTCAAAATCTTGGTTGGAGGTTCTCAGTGGCTAGATTTAGGTGTCTACAATTTGCCCCTGTTTGGGAAGATGTCTCAAACCGTAGGCAAAGTAATGTATTCTCAAATAATGAGAGATGGCATGTATGCCAAAAAGAAGATGATGGTTGAAGAATAAAGCTCCAAATGGTTTTGGGAATCCTATGATGATGCCCCCTTGAGGGAGTGGCCATCACATTTATTGGTGGGCTATCCCTCGAAAAGAAACAAGAAGAAATGTGGAATTAACCCATGGTTAAGATTAATCCAAATGAGAAAATGCTTACATGCATTGATGTAAAAATAATGTTGATTTGCCCAAAGGTGATTATAATTAGGAATAAAAGTCAAAATAATGATTTGCCCATAGGTGGTTATAATCATTAAGTAGCCTTAGATTGGTTAAAACTAATGGTGCCCCAATTAGGGATGATTAGCAAGCATAACTCAAGGATATAAACTAGAATACAGATTAAAAAGGAGCAGGTGTAAAGTGATGAAATAGATGAATAGAAGAATAAGATTGATCAGTTTGAATGATTCAATTGTACCTGTCAATGAGGAGATGCTCATCCTGATTAACAATGATACAACTATAATGGCCAATGGGTTAATTTGATCAAGGGTGGGATGGAAGGGTTTGACAAGGTGCTAAGGAGAAAATTCTATGGCTCCATTGATTGCAGACCTTTCTTAAGATAATTTTTACTATAGCATGTGATGGTAGGCTTCATGATAGAACACCATAAAGACTATCCCAAAATATGCATAGCGACTGACTCCCGATCCAATAGACACTCGAAAATAATGCACCAATGATAAAAACCATGATGATAATGTTAGTGGATGAATATGGATGGACTTAAGAAGAATGTGCTTGAGGAATCACCCAATGAACACATATAGTCTGAGTCAAGGCAACAGTGTTGAAAGTAAACAAATAGGCAAGTGAATAAATAAACAAACAAATAGAAAAACAAACAAACAAATAACTTGAAATAAACAAACAAATAAAAAGCCTAAAAATAAAAGCAAAAGAAAGCATCCTAACAATGATAATGCCCTAGTAAGCTAGATCGAGGATAATTGACTAAGCTTAGATAGGATAAATGTTTTTGAATTTTTGAAATGCTATAAAATGTTTTTGGAATTTTGAGGTATCTTAACTCGTTAGAGAATGACAAGATACGTGCTCATAAAATGGTGAGAGCATTTTGCTTAACTTTCTCACAAAATGGTGAGAGAGTATGGAAAGGGGGACTGAGGTGACCTCAACATGAATTAAGAATGACCTACATAGTCCCAAAATGACCTCAAGTCATAGTAATTCCATCCACACAAAAGGTAGGGAAAAACCACCTAGGTCCCAACAAGTTTTCAAATCCAACAAATGGCAGTTAAATGAAAATAGTAATGGCAATGTGATGCAACAATGCATGGTAAATAAGTGTTACCCCTAGTTTACCCATAGGTGATTATAACTAGGATACAATAGCATAGGTTAATGATACTAATTTTCCCATAGGTGGTTATAATTAGTAGCAAGACTAGTGAGACACTGATTTGCCCATAGGCGGTTATAATCAGGTTCACATAAACAAAATTAATAAGATGAAAGATATCTTACCAGATCAATTGTCACACTACTTTCATAGATTGTCATTGTAAACACGGATTGGATTGATTGTTGAAACTTGATCAAAATCCCCCCATAAAAAGGTGCGGGAAGAACCAAATGAACTAAGATCAAAACAAGATTGGGTAGGATGACTAAAAATAGGCTTTGGTCTAGATAGGAATGGAATGATAGGATGATATAAAATGGTAAGAGGGTTTGCCCCCAAGTGATGGGGTAAATAGCTAGGATCTACAATAATGGGAAATGGATATGTAACAATGGCAATGACATGGTACATGTTTTTGGCCTGGGTGTGGTTTTTGATTCTATTGTTCCTGTTGATGGGGAGATGTACATCCTAATCAATAAATGATAGAAACAAAATACTCGATCATGTTAATTTATATCCCACACCTCCCCTGAGTAGCTGCTCTATCAAAAATAGCCTGTAGATCTAATTGTCAAAAATGCTTTTGTGATCTTCATTGGTCGTTGATTTTGATTCCTTCAAATGTCGATACAAGGTATTTTTGTAGCCTCTACAAAGGAAAGTGTGGCCTTGGATGGTAAAAAAGGACAAAAAATGGATGGTAGGTTTGATTGTGAAATAGAATGATAGATGCTAATAGAATGTATAATGGTGGGGAAATAAATGAAGATCAGGACTTTCAATTACACGTAATGTTGTTGATGTCAAATTTGACATATTTTTAGTTATGGTAGGGCTGAAGACTTGTTCTTTCGATAGGACCACCAGATTTTTCTATTGTTTGACATTGAGAGTAGATATCATCTGATTAGGTTGTAGATAGGAAGCTATTTTAATTTGATCTTTGATTTTGTCTTCATCAAGCAGTGAAGAACTTTTATGCTTAGCTATTGGTGCCTCAAAGAGGTTTTCACCAATAAATTTATCTTGATTATCCCATGGTGCCTCTAAGAAAATTTCATTAAGGAACATTGAATTTTAAGTTTGATTTTCTTCTAGTGCTTCTGAAAATGTTTCACTAGATGATGCTAAGTTCTAAATTTGATTATCCCCTAGCACCTCTGAAAAGGTTTCACTAGGAGAGTGTTCTTTTACTACATGAATGTTGTCTTGGCCTCCTTGCTCTCTTTAATTGCTATGTCACCATGGATGCAATTCAATAAATTGTGATTTTATTGATCCTAATCAACACTAGTGGGAGATGGAATGTCAATGATATGGCTATTTTAGCTTATGGTAATGGCTTGTGGAATGGTAATGGAATGGGGAGAGGCTGGACAATCCTCATAGAAGATACTAGGATAACTTGTGTCAAAGCTGAAGTACTCATCCTCAAATAATGTAGAAGGATCACAAATGTATTCAAATTGATCTGTAAGGCATGCATAACCAATGTTGTAATAGCCACAAACATATTCTTCTTTTGAATTTGATTCTAAATCAAGGGACTCTAAATCTGATGTTGAGACTAATTTTGATTTAGATTTTGATGCTAAATCTAATGTTAGTTCAAGAATAGAACCTAACTATTGACCATTTTGGTCCTGCAGGCCAAAAATGGTCCCCCTTTTCCCTTGTTCTGAGCTAATACAATTTCAGGTTGCACAAGTCTTTTGGCAGAAGAAGAACCAGTTCAAAGAATACAAGGGCTTTTACAAAGCTTCTTCAGACTCTTGCTCGAATAAATTCACAAGGAAAGAGAGCTACACTGATTCAAGACACTTTTCCTTACGGTTGGAAAAGTGGTTCAATGTCGAGGTTCAACGACTTGATCTTTCCAAGAATTTTGAACTTGAACTTTGAACCATTTTTGGTTCAATGAGTTGGTTCAATGAGTCGGTTCAATGAGTCAGTTCTATTGTTCCCAAAATCTGTTACTCATTTTTTGGGACAACATTTAAACTATTTTGTTCTCCATCCAGTGGAACTATGAACTCTGTAGGTTGATTTCTACAGACTCTGCAGGCTGATTTCTACAGACTCTGCAGGCTAATTTCTATGGACTCTGTAGGCTTATTTCTACAAACTTTGTAGGCTTGTTTCTATGGACTCTACAGGCTGATTTCTATGGACTCTACAAGAAATAGACAAGTTCCCAACACTTAGGTGACAAAAGGACCTGTTCAACTTTTCCAAAAGGCAATTTTAGAGGCCAAAAAACGCTTGCAAAGGGCAGTCAAGCATAAAATGGACCATTCCAGTGCCCTTGCGAAGGGTAGTTCTAGATCCAAGTGCCCTTGTAGAGGGCAGGGAACACTTGTAAAGGGATCAAAGAGAAGGCTGAAAAGGTAAGTTTTTCTTCAAAAAAGTGAACAAGGCAGAAAAGTTAAAATTCCTTCGAATTTGTTCAAGGCAAGAGATGGATAATTTCTTCGGACATTTTGTCTGAAGAAATTCATAAGGCAAAAACAATGTCTTTCAAGAAGATTTTCTATGGAAAAGAGACAGGATGAATTCTTTCAGACAAAAAGTCTGAAGGAATTCCTTTGGACTTTTGTCCAAAGGAATTCACTCGAAAGATAAGACCCGAGGGAATAAGCGGAAAAGAATAAAGGAAAGAATTCCTTCAGATAAAATGCCCAAAAAATCCTTCAGACAAAATGCCTGAAGGAATTCCTTCGAACATTTTTTTCAAAGGATTTAAAGAGCAAGGCTGCCGAAGGACCCCGAAGGGCAAGTGCACTTGCGGGGGACTCTCAACTGCTGAAAGAAAGACACTTCTCCAAAGCCGAAGGGACACCTTCCCTTCAGGAGGTTCTAAAGCAAAAGCCTGAAGGAAAAGAAGTAAAAAAGGCTGAAGCAAAGGAAAAAATTGAGGGAATTAACCAATGGATGACGGGCCCACAGACGTCAAAGTTGGGCACCATGAATTAGCCATTGGCTTTCAAATGGTGATGGGCCCACAAACGTCAATTTTATGGCAATAAAATAGCCGTTGATCTTTAAACACTTGAGTGCCAATCAGAAGGGAGCCCAAAGAGCTAAGAGAGGAAAAGACAAAACCAAGAAAAGACGATGCTGGGAAAATTCAAAAGTTAAGAATGAACTCAGCGACCTACTGGTGAAAGAGCCCAAAGAGCCAAAGAAGTAGCAGAAGATAGCCCTCGAGGGCCTAAGGAGATAGAAAAGACAAAGCTAGGAAGAGACAAAAGAGCCAATTGCAGAAATAGACAAAACAGTCCAAGTGGCAAAGGAAGGTGTCAACTCAAGGAGTTAATCTAGTGGTTGACACAGTGCCTACCAAGTGGTCATCAAAGGGTGCAAACAGTGAACGATGCAACCCATTTTTCTCCATTTTGCATTGATGAGTAGACAAACTACGTAAATGCCTTTAAAGAGTGGTCTTGTTTGTAGACAAATGGTGCTACTTATGTTTTTTAAATCTCTGAAGTCAAAATTAGCACTGACATAACATTGTCTTTTAGCAGCTTCCTCTTCCCAATGCTCTCAGCACACGTGGGCCACTTGTCAAAGGGCGCCAAAGTCTTTTCCAAAAGGGGCACTTTTGCTTTCTTCTTCTCTATATATATTGTAACTTCTCATTTTGAGGAGGAGATCTCTTAGCCTGTAAGGCAAAAGCTCAGCCCAAAAATCCCTTGGCTTGTAAGGCAGAGCTCTACCAGATTTTTACCTTGAATCAAGACATAGCATTTTTACCTCCATTCTGAGTTTGCACTTTCAAATGTGTCTATGTCTTTGCTCTGTGTTAAGTCATTTTCTTTATGCTTTCATAGAATGATTCTAGTATGTCTAGTGCATTGTGAGCTTTCCTTTTGCAGGTCTGCCAGAAGTGTCCCTAGAGGAGTATACGTGCCTGTGAATAGGCTACCATAGTGTGTCCTAGAATGCCTCTGGTAGTTCTTCCTCCTTGTAGCTCCACAGACCCCTAGCTCACTGATGCAAAAGGATTTTTCATGTCAAATGAAGTGTATGAGAGCTTGTTCTTGGTGGAAAGTGTATGTTCGGGCTGAGTAGATCAAACTTTTTTGGTGTATCACCTTTTAGTTTAGGTTCTATTTTCAGCATCTTTCTCCTTTTTCACCCCCCCCATTGTTAGCAGTAGGAAACCTAGTACCTAAGAGATACATCAAAGGGAGCTAGCCCTTATCTAGAGACTCTCCCCCTAGTTTTTCTAGACCCACAGGCAAGAGGGAGTTTCCATTGTTGTGCGTGAAAGACAGGAGCTCAGCCTCCTGTCGAGGGTGCAGTCCGTAGCGTCAACACTAACTCTAACTCTTATTTTTCATATGATGGGTACTCTATTATAATGACGTCTTGTTAAATATTTGGTTTTGGATAAGTAACAACTTGTAATGGCATGATGGGATCCACTAAGACTGGTTTATCAAAGTGAGAATTCTCTAGGATGGGAAAAAGGTCAAGAGACAACTCCTCAAAGATTGGCTTATCAATAGGAAGCTCTTAAAAATAGGCACATGGTCGAGGTAATGATTTTCCTAAAGGTGATTATAATCATTAAGAAGTGATTCAACAAAGACTAGCTCATCAAAGTGAGACTCTTTGATAACTGGGATAGGATCAATAGGTGATTCATCATAGGTTAACTTATCACAAATGGTTGATTCAATAGAAACATCTTGGATTGGTTGGTTCTCTTAGCCTTGGTTTCCAATGAGCTGGAAGATTCTAGATTTGAACACAACATGGTCTTCAAATGATTGGATTGATTGAGGTTTGGATGGGATTGGCACTGGATGAGGAATGAATTGTGTTTGGATAATGGTAGGGCCTTGGGGAGTATGATTGCTTACATGAGCTAAAGGACAAAGTCTTGAGACGGTAATGATAGGGCGGTGTGGAGCATGATTGCCCACACAAGCCAAAGGACTAGGTCTTGAAATGGGAATGGTTGGGCATTGTGAAGCTTGATTGCTTACATAACCCAAAGGATGAGGTCTTGGTATGGGAATGGTTGGGTGTTGTCAATCTTGGTTGCTCGCACAAGTCAAAGGACTAGGTCTAGGAATGGTAATGGTATTCTTTAGATATTGTAGATCTTGATAGCTTGTATAATCCAAAGGAGGGTTAGGGGTAGTTGATGATTATATAACAAAAGGATGTCATGGAACTTGATTATTTGCACAAGCCAAAGCATCCAAGTCTTTCTCATAGACCATATCATCCCAGTGGTGAGTTAGCTCATAAGCTAGTTCTTGACTATGTTCCACGTACTGATTATTGAAAAGAGGGTATAGATTTATATCCCAAACAACATTATTTATAGTTGGGTCTTCAAATTCCTCTTCATAAGCCTCTTCACACAATCAAGGTCTCAAGTTGGATCGTAAGTTGTTTCATGACTTTGTTCTCATGAATGATTAATATGAGGCAGATAGAAATCTGTCTCACAAACCATATTAACATCATTGGGGTCTTGACTAAAGCCATAAAAGTAATTTTGTGTGGCCATTCTATCATAAGTCAGATTGTAAATGACTCCACCATAAGTGTAGCGAGACATATCAGTGTAAATGATGAAAGCTCTAAAATTAAAAGGCTTAGAGTTCTACAAACGTTGAAAAACTATGTCCAAAAGACAAATGGTTCAAGCTTAGTCTAACTTGGTCAAAAGGTGGAGCTGTATCTCTAATATGGTCTAAAAATGGAGCTGTATCTATAAAATGATTTGTGCTAAGACTTGGCATGAAATAGTGTAACATCAAATGTCTAATTTCAAATGTCATACGCATAAAAGGTCAAGTGTCTGAATAAAAATTGACATGGCAAAGTTCTAAGTAAAAGTGTTCCAAACAAGGTCTAAACTAGGAAAGGGAAAAGTTGAGTTTATAGGTCTTTTGTCCAAACATGGAGTCAAAAGCTAGGCTCAAACAAATAGGCATATGCTAGTACTTTTGGATAAATGGTGTCAAAAGCTAGACTTGAAACAAAGGCTAATCTGATTTGATTTAATCTAACAAGTTTAGAAACAACTTTGACATAAACCCAACAAATGAAATCAAACATAAACATGATCAATTGGCATAAGGCATAAGACAAAAGGCTCTTTGAATAAAGACTGTGTTCTCCCAAATAAAGACACAAACGATGATAAGGATAGGTATTAAACAAACAAACCATCAATAGTTTTCAAATTTTGGTAATCAATCAACTAAAGTTATGCAACCCAAAAGATAAATATCTATGTAATAACCCCATGAATTGAGGCCTAAATATAAATCAATCAATGTTTGAATCCAAACTTGATTAGGTTAATTGAAAACTCAATGGCTGAAAACTAATATTTGACCAAACAAGCTAGACAAGAATGGATAGTATGATAGCACAAGACAAAGGTCCAAATGGTATACATGACATGGTTTGAAACAAATGGTTTTTGGAAAGGTGAAACAAGTCTTAAAACAAATTGAGCAACCTAATGGTGTAAGCATTCTCAAATGATGTGATCTATGTTATGTTTCAAAAGACTCAAAGGCACAAATGGTTTGACATGATTTGGGCAGCATAACACTACCCTCCTCAACTCAAATACATTGTTTTGACATGGCTTCTAAACAAACAAACAAGTTTTAGTCTCAAAACATACCAAATAAGAAAATGATTCAAAAATACACTAAGTGTAATCGTTCAAATCCTAGCAAGGGTATGTCAATGTGGGGTTGACTAAACTGGCAAGCTTTCAAACATTTTTAGGAGAATCAATTGCACAATGACTTTTAGGTCAAATAATACAAAAATAACATGAAAATTGGGTGACCGTGGCATTGGCTAGTTGTAAAAAGGTCTAGTCCATTTTACAATCACTACATCCTAGTGTTCACTCAGTGTAGTATGATGTCCAAATGCAGATACATCTTGCGTGCAAGTCAGAAGGAGTAAGTAAAGTCAATGCCAGGAGATGAAACCTTAAGTCAAATCTTTCCTAAAGAACTTGCGGGAGGTAATGATGTCCCCATCACAAGCTGAATTTTCATGAAAATAAAATACTAAGAGAAAGACTTTCGAGTCATTTTCAAGGTCACCCAAACTTTGACAAGTTTTTGAGGAGTGCTTTAGATGACATTCTTTCTAAGCCTTGGACTAGGCTTTTTGCAATAGGAATGGCACTTTTGATTCCAAGGGTTCCCTAAAGGGGATAAATGGAAGAACATACACACAACATCCCTCTTTTTACCAAATAAAAATTTAATCTAAACAACTAAGTAAACACACAAAAATTTGAAAAGGTGAGTTCATTTTTAAGCCCAAATGGAAAATGAGGTGGTGTTCATTTGACCCCTTGGTCTTAGTTGCAAACTTTGAAAACATTCATCATAAACATCTATTTTTTTTGTTAAACACCAAAACAAGGTTCCTAATTGATTTTTAAGCATGCAAAAGGTGATCTAAACATGTTTTTAGCAAATTTCAAGCTTGGTCCTACAAAAAAAATGTTAGATTCAATTTGAAATAATGAACTTAAAAAAATAGCTCTCAGTTATGTGTTTTAAGAAAAACACAGTGACCGACATCAATTATATAACCGATGACAATTACATTTTCTAACCGATGATGGTTATGTAACATATATCAATTATACCAATGTGACTGACAACATGTATCCAACCAATGTTAAGTTTACTAACTATCATCAGTTAAGCTATCCAATCGATGTTGGTCTTATTAACCGATGTCAGTTACTATGTAAACCAGTGGCAAACAAAAATGACAAAATAAAGTTAGAAAATCAAGTTTCAAGAGTTTTAATGGTCTAAATGAATATTTTAAAGCTACAAAATGATCTTATTCATGTGTGGGATGCATCTAGTCCCACTGGGTGTGCCATATGTGATCTAGGAATTTGACTCAAGAGAGGATGGTTAGTATGGTATTAGTTTCAAAATAAAAATAAAATGAAAGAAACATCTCTAGGCCTGGACACTAGGGAGAGCTTAGTTAACAAACATGAATAAAACACATAACTAAAATGCAAAAAAAATCTTATTTTACCTTCCTTGGATGCTCCAAAATACTTGTTGTAGTGGCTAGCTCAGCTTGTGCTCATGAAATCCTTGGCAATGAAAGCTTGGCTACCTCCATGTCTCTTTGGCACATTTGGCTTGTGGTTTGGCTTGACTTGAAATCAATTTGGCATGGTAACACTAATTGCAATGGCTTCTTGAAGATATTTTTTCATTATAACTTTGCACCAAAATAGCTTAGAACTAATGTTCATGGCCTCTCTATTTATAGATTTTTTAGAATGTCTAGAATCAACTTGAACCACCCATCTTGAGATTAAGTTGTGTGGTTGAGGATTAATTTAATTTTTAGAATTAAGTTTATAATTATCCTCATCATGACATTGAAATAATGGTCAATTAAGAGGCATGGAGGGCATCATGGAAGGCATTGATGAGGCATGGAGGGCATGAATCTTGATATATGTGGCATTTATGGTCCAGGAATATCTTCCCAAGAAATGAGGTCACCTAATGATGCAGATATTCAATATTTATTTCCAAAATAAATTATTCAACAAGTTTCCATGGAATTCTTAATTAGGCCTTGATTTGGGTTAATTAGTTATTAAGCATGATTAAGCACTTTGTGGACAAATTACTCAAATTGATTAGAATGCTTTGTTATTGGTCTAAAATTCAACTAGATTGGAATTGAAAGGAGATGTCAGATGCATTGGATCCATTATTATATTAGGAAGTTACTGACAATAAATAACAAAGTCACGTGTCTTATGAAAGAGATTTGAAAGGAAAGAGCAATCCAGAGCATCCAGGTGCAAAATTGGCATTTTGACTCAGGGTGATCTGATCAAAGCTAGATAACCCACAAATTGTATTGCCACATTTAGTCATACCCTGGCCAAATTTGGCACTTGAATATGTCAATTTCAACTCATTTAATGCATTTTAGTGTTTTTAGGCTAAATTATGTATTTTAAGTGGAAATTGATCAAAAACCTGGTTTGAGGTTATCGGTGGCCAGATTTAGGTGTCTACACTATAAAATCCATGCTTCTCCATCCATAGGCACTAAGGGTTTCTCAAAACTTATGAGTGGGCACGATGTAACTTCTTTTGCAAGGGAATGAAAAATGCAATTCAATAGATGGTGGCTAAATGTGATACCTGCCAACGTAATAAGGGTGAAACTACACTCATCTTTGGGTTGATCAAACCCTTTCCCATCACTACCAGTATTTGGACAAATATTTCTATGGATTTCATTGAGGGGCTTCCTAAATCTAGAGGGAAAATATTGATCTTGGTTGTGGTCGATCACCTCTCCAAGTATAATCATTTTTGTGCCCTCAACCATCCCTATACTACCTCCACAGTCGCACAAATTTTCTTTGACAAAATTTTAGATCTTCATGGCATTCCTTTATCCATTATCTCAGATCATGATACAACCTTCACCAACTATTTTTGGACAAAACTATTTTGATGCATCGACACCCAACTGAAGATGAGTTTTGGGTATCATCCATAAATAGATGGCTGAATTAAAATTATCAATAAATGCTTGGAATCTTTCCTTCGTTACTTCACTTCAGAATAACAACATCAGTGGGCCAAGTGGCTCCCCCTCACCGAATGGTGGTACAATACCTCCCACCACACTTTAACTAAAATGAGTCCATATGAAGCAATCTATGGTCAAGCACCACCGATTTTCATTCTATACAACCCCAGTAGTTCATCAGTTCAATCAGTTGACATGGTTCTCCAAACCCAGGATTAGATCATCAGCACCCTATAGGATAATCTTCATATGGCAAAAAATCAAATGAAATAACAAGTCAATCAACACCATTCTGAGCACACTTTTCAAGTAGGTGATATGGTTTTTCTTCACCTACATCCATACAAGCAGTCCTCCCTAAAACTTAAAGGGTGTCATAAGTTGGTTCCCAAGTTCTATGGGATCTATAAGGTTCTCTAGAAGATTGGGTTAGTTTTTTATAATTTGGAGCTCCCACCTTCTTCCTGAGTTCACCCAGTATTTCATGTCTTTTGTCTGAAAAAAGTTCTTACCACCAACCTCAGAGTGTAGACTATTTTACCAGAGCTTGATAATAAATTACCATCCTTCTTAAGTCAAAATCAATATTGAATAGGTGCAAATGACAACTTCACTCCTACTCCATCATAGAGGTTTTAATTCAGTGGCACGAAATGCAACCAGAGGATGCCATATGGAAACTACTATTTTAGATTCAACAACAATTCCCACATTTGAAGCTTTGAGGAATAATATTTTTCTAAGAGGGATGGGATGTTAGGAACCCATGTTATCCCTTCTCTTTAATTTGTTAATATAATAGTTGATATGGATGCATATTATTTGTAAGTCATCCCGTGAGCATTTCATTTTATGCCACATTCATGGGAAGTAGTAGTTGCTTAGATTAGACTTAGTATATAAGTATTGAGACCAATGAAGACATCCACAAATTTATTGTATTGAGCTTATTCAAAAGAGGTTTCCCCCTTGAAGAAGCCAATGATTCTACAATTAAGCCATTGTAATTTAGTTATGCTTATTTGAGTTAATATATTGATCATTTTCATAGTTTATTTTATGTATTTTTAATGATCTGCTAACTTGTTTAGGAAGGAGCCTCTCACTAGGACTCTTTTTGTGCAATACATATAGTAAGATCATGTGCATTACTTAGTATAAATTGAGTACAGACCACAACTCTTCCTTTTGACATAGTTGATTGATCTAATAGACTCAAAGAAGTTCTTGTTACAAGGGATCGATTCCTTAAGGTTTATCATTTGTAAGTTACACCTTGAAGGAAATTGTAAAAAAATTCTCTTCAAAGATTAGATATCAATTCCCTTGAGATGAATTACTAGAATCCATGGTTGTGATGTACTCTCACTATTGAAAAAAATTTAGCTCTTCAGATTTTCAAAATAAAATCAAAACCTTGGCCCAACACTTTTGCAAGAGTGTAAAGTTGAATGGTGAACAAACTAAATGGATTTTAGATTTGCCATAGTTAAAGGAGTGATTTGTTTGATTTTTCACAACAAGTTTTGGACTATGCTTTTGAAGATGGCTCGATCACTAGATTATAGACTACCTTAAATTTGAGTAAAATACTATGTGATGGTATCTTAGAATATTTTAATTTTGCTAATTTATGCTAGACAATGATTTTGGTATCAGTTGAAGATGAGAGAATTTTTAATGCATTGTCATTTTTAAAGTCAAAGTTAAGAAATAAGCTTAATAAAAATTGGAGACTTGCTTGAGGCTCTATACAACTAGATATAATGTTCTCAGTTTTTCATTTGATAGAGCTCTAAAAATTTGGTAGTTAACATCTGAAAGAAGAGGATTGACTAATAATTCTTCAAACACACTACAGTTCTGCGATACTATATCCAACTCCAACAAATTTTGAAGAGAATAAAAATAATAGTTATCAATAACAAAATGAATAAAATTGGCATGTTGAAATTTGAAATTCAAGCATTTGAAATCCAAGGTTGATTGAGGAAGGACAACAAATTTTGTGATCAATTTTGAAATTTATTTTATCAGGATTTTGAGAAAGCTTGTTGAAAATAATGCAGAGCATATAAATGATTTAGAGGTAATTTGTGTATTTTTATTTTTATTTGATTAAGAGAACATGTCTATAATAGTTGTAAATTCTATTGTAGAGATGCATAAGTATATTGTGATATTCCCTTCTTATTTTATACCAAGTAGGTATATTTTTATGTTTTGTTTGATTAAGAGAACATGTTTATAACAATTGTAAACTCTATTATAGAGATACATAAGTATATTGTGGTGTTTCCTTGTTATTTTATACCAAATTTATTCGATGTATCTATAGTGTAATGAATTTTAAGTATCCATATTGAACCATCAACTTCACTTCTATCAATAGCTTGCATAAATGACTAGAAAAAATGAGAAAACTATCACATATGTATTCAAGAAATTTCCATTAATCCCATGGTTGATGTGTTGGACCAACATTAAATTTTGCCTTGGAGCCCCTCAATATGTCAATGCCAATTCACTAAAAAATAGGGCAAAATCTAAACCTCAATCCTCGTAGATTTAATTCCACTTGCACTGCATTCAATGCTAGAAATAAAGTAAACATTAGGTTTGAAAATTATTTATTATTAAGTTTTTAAGTCATGAAAACTATATAGAAAGAAGAGAATGTTTGTTTGACTTAGTTTTATAAATGTGTTAAGGATCACTTGTGATTGAGGACACAATAATCTTAAAGTAATAATTATATTTTGGTTGGCATAGTTTATTAATTGAAATAAAAATACATTTGAAAGACCATTATTAATTATGGATATGGTTAAGATATTTTGGTAGACTTTATCATTATTGATTGTGGATATAATTAAGATATTATCATTATATTTATTTATTTTAATATAGATAATTGTGCATACAAACAACTGCTCTCAGTCTTCGTAACAAAATAAAAATAAATCTATACCTTGCAATCACAAATAAACCAGCTTAAAAACTATTTGCATCTTCGTTTCCAACCTCTCATCTCAATATTTTGACTACTAGAGCTTCACTTTTGTTAATAGCTTGAATCAATGACTAGAAAAATAAAAAAAATGTAACATATATATTCGAGCAACTTACTTATGCTCAAATACATATGCATCTCTATAGTAGAGTTTACAACTATTATAGACATGTTCTCTTAATTAAACAAAAGACTGAGAGCAGTTATTCGCATGCACAATCATCTGTCTTGAAATGAATTAATATAATAAGTTCTTTAAAAAATATTTCTTTAAATATATTGACTTGTCATCCTCGCTTTTCATAGTTCTCTTGCCCTATGGCCCCATAGCCGATTTAAGATAATAATAATATTTTGGTTGGCATGGTTTGTTAATTGAAATAAAAAAATATTTGAAATGTCGTTATTGATTATGGATATGGTTAAGACATTTTGGTAGACTTTATTTTATATTTTATATCTCAATTATCAAATATATGTATATGTGATTAGATTTCAAATAATATAATCTCACCTATCCAACAAAGTAAAGCCTATAAAAGACACCATCTCTTGAAGGAAATATTTTTGATTCCACCAAAGTGTTTTTATCAATGTCTTGATATCCCTTTTATATCTCTATAGCTGAAAAGAAACAAAAGAAACAAAATAAAATCAACCAAGAGAGAAAAAGATTCAATGTACTCAATGTATACTTACAGATTAGTCTCTTATATATCAATCTCTTGATATCCCTTTTATATCTGAGATTAGTTTTTTGAAAGACTTACAAAGGTTTGTACTCAATGTATACTAAGTACTACACACGATCTCACTGTATGTACTACACAAAAAGAGCCCTTGAGAACCATAATTTTGGGACATGAAGGATAACAAAAAAAAATGATTTCAACCTCTCGCTAAAGCTCATATTGAATCTTGATCATGTTACATACATTTATTTACTAGTTTTGGCAAGGCTAAAACATAATCAATATTTATAAACAACTTTAAAAAATTATTATAAAACATTAATATCCATGTGTGTTTTCATAATTGTTCAATAAAGAGTAAAACATAATTTTTTTGTATGAAATAAAATACTGCCATGTATATATCAAAACCGTCAAAAATAATATCAGCATACTTAAAAATATCAAGACAGTATTTAATACCAAGTATCAATAGAAATTTAAACATAAAAATTTAAGTTTTAATCAGTGTCTATATCAGAAACCAAATCTATTAAAAGGGCACCCTTATCAATCAAGTACTTAGTATAGTTCATGGAAGTAGCAGTAAATTCCATCAAACGGGTTGAAGGCCCTACAAAATCATCTACCTCCAACTTAACATTTTTTAACATTCTGATCTCCATAGGTTGTGCTATAGGGTTGCTAGCATGTTTTTTGCTAAAAGAAGCAGGTTTTTCAAGTTCAAGTGGTGGAATATAAGTGTTAAGTGGAACAATTTCATTTTGATGTAATTTTATAGTTAATTCAAAAATATTTTCATGTTGAGGTGGCTCGGGCAATGGAACATTTTTATCATTAGACTGAATGGAAACATGAGCATGCATGTGTTGAGGGGGCTCATTTAGAATGCCTCATCTATGAGTATTATTCATCTAATGTGCTCCCATCCATCCTCTATTTCCATGGAAATGTAAAGATTTAGCATGCAAAGAGTTGGGAACATTTCCAAAGTCATAGTCATTGGCATCAAAATGCAAGGAAATGCAAGATCCCCCAATTAACTGGCTAGGAAAATATGTTAGCAGCCTTGTGACCATGAAAGAATCAGCCACCTCGAGAGCTACCCCATGAAAGATTATCCTCACTACGTTAATCTTCATCATGATCCCAAACATCTCTACCTGAATAATTTGAACCTAGAATCTATCCTGACATCTAATAAAATATGCTAAAATAAGTTTTTTATACAACTAAGCTCAAATACTTCCTAATTTTCATTATTTTAAAAATATAATGCTTCAAATTGTTCAATTTGAAACAAAATACAAATAATACTTATAACCATCATTGTGCATAAAAATTAATCATTCCATCCTCTTTACAACCATATTAAAATAACAACTACCAGCCTGAGAAAACTATGCATTATTCTTTTATAATCTTCATGCCACTTTCAAGAAAATGGTAAATAGACCATAATCAAATATATGAAACCCTTGATGTTCAATTTTTTTTTTTTTTTTTTTTTTGTGTGTGTAATAAGGGGCACTTAGGACACAATCAATTTATGGTAATAATTATATTATAGTTTAGGGTTTAGGGTTTTTAAATTGAAATAAAAAATATATGAAATGCCAATATGGATGTGGTTAAGACATTTTGGTAGACCTTATTATATGGTTTTTAATTTGAAAACTATGAAAATATTTTGAATATTTTTTCAGTTATGTCATCCTTGATTTTCATAGTTGTCAAAGAGTAGAAATAATAAACCGATTATGTTAAAAAATATTCAAAACATTTTCATAGTTTTAAAATTATAAACTAATAATAAGCTCTATCAAAATGTCTTAACCACATCCATATTGGCCTTTAAAATATTTTTTTATTTCAATTAACAAATCATGCCAACCATAATATAATTATTACTTTAAATATTTTTACAAAAAAATACAGTATGATCATGAGGCTCCAAGACTCTTTTTGTACAATATATACGATAAGATCATGTGCAATATGTAGTATAAATTGAATATAGACCACAACTCACACTTCAAACATTTTGACAGACCTTATTATATAGTTTATAATTTTAAAACTATGAAAACATTTTGAATATTCTTTGACACCACATGCTCTTCCTTCTTTATGGTTTTAATAACTAAAACATTTAATAATAATAATTTTCAAACCTAATGTTTATTGTATTTTTAACATTGAATGTGCTGCATGTAGAATTAAAGCTATGGGGATTAAGGTTTAGATCTTGCCCTATTTTTTATTGAATTGACATCGGTATATTGAGGACACAATAAACTTAAGATAATAATTATATTTTTTCAATTATGTCATTCTCGATTTTTATAGAAATATCTTGCATGCCATTATTTTTCATAAGAAATCAGTTGTTTATTTGTTTAAAAGAAGTATGTGGTAAAAACCAACCAAATAATTTATTAAAATAAGTATAGCAAAAATTGTAACAAAAAATCAAGGTATAGAGCATAAATAATAAACCGACTATGGGGCCATAGGGCAAGACTATATATATATATATATATATATATATATATATATACACACACATATATATATACACACACACATATATATATATATCCTAATTTTTTGTCACAAATTTTTACTCAATTTAATATATATATTTTTATTATTGGTAAATGGTTTTGAAAGGGACCATACCCAATAAAAAATAAGGCTCAAAATCTAGATAAAACAAGGAAACCCATAACCAAAAAAGGCTCAAAAGCCAGATAATACATGAGTACAGTAGTAGTTTTTTTATGAGTGGGGTCCAAACCCAGCTACAAAAAAAGTCTAAAACTAGAATAAACAAGAGAGGGAAACAACAGGGAGTATCCTTCCAGATAACAACACCAAACAACATATCAACAACTTCACAACGTCAAAGCAGCAACAAGTTAGCAAAATAGAGAACTAGAAAGTAAGAAAATGAAGCTTCACTTGAGAAGCTTGTTTAAGCTATTCTTGAGTCCCTCCAATGCATTAAATAGATTGAGAGTAGTAGTTTGAGATGGATCTATCATGTAAATGGTGGTTAGATCATAATTCTTCTCAGTGTCACCCTTCCACAAGCCTAGATGCAAGTTACTAAGGGTACAAATTTGTCTAACTTAAAACTCAAGGAACTCCGGAATAGCTTGGTGTATGGCCATATGATCAATCTGTCTGCTTCTAATATGATCCACAATGCCCTTCAAAGATTTCATTATTTTAAAAATATCTTCCATCTTAGTCTCATAATGGAGGAGTTATCCACCTTCTTGTTGCCCTTATCAATAATCTTGTTGAGCTGTGTGACCTCCTTCTTGAGATCACTGATCCTTTCTTCAAGCTACATAGCTTGAGCTTTGAGCCTCAGTTTAATATATTATTTATACTTTGTACCCTAATTTTTTGTCACAATTTTTTACTCAATTTAATATATTATTTGATTGGTCTTTAGTTTTACCACCATAAACTCTAAACAAACAAGAAATTGATTTTATTTGAGAAATAATGACATGCAAGGTACTTCTTTTAAACAATGCACAAAGAATAAAATGAATTATATTATGATTGGTCTTTACCACATACTTTTTTAAACAAACAAGAAATACATTTCCTCTGAGAAATAATGACATGCAAGGTACTTTTTTTAAGCAATGCACAGAATAAAATAAATTATATTATGTGGTTGGTCTTTACCACATATTTCTTTTAAACAAACAAGAGACTTATTTCCTCTTATACATAATGACATGTAAGATACTTCTTTTAAATAAAACGATTAAACGCAACAGAGCCTTGTGATCATTTCAACCATATTTTTGACTAACTTGAAAATACCCAGTTCACATATTTTGAATTTAAGGAAAAGATTTTTATATATACATGAAATTTCTTAGAAAAGAACATGCACAATGGTTTTATTAGATATCTTTAAACAAATATTTTTTAAAAAACTTATTATTATATTTATTCATTTCAAGATAGACAACTGTGCATGTAAACAATTGTTCTCAGTCTTTAAAATTAGCTTGGAATTTATTTGTGCCTTCATTTATAACCTCTCATCCCAATATTTCAACCACCAGAGCTTTGTTTTCAACTACCAGATCTTCGTTTCTACCAAGAACTTGCATAAATGATGAAAAAAATGAGAAACCATCACATATGTATTCGATCAACTTTTAGAAATCCCACATGTGACATGTTGGACCAACATTAAATTTTTTCTTAAGGCCCCTCAATATGTCAGCATCAATTCACTAAAAAATTAGGCAAAATCTAAACCTCAATCCCCTTAGCCTTAATTCCACCTACAATGCATTCAATGCTAAAAATAAAATAAATAATAGGTTTATAAATTATTTATTATTAAGATTTTTAGTTATTAAAAACCATATATAAGGAAGAGAATGTAGCGCCAAAGAATTTCATAGTAAGATATATTTTTTACCTTAAGCGTGGTCCTTATTACACACACACACACACACACACACACACACACACACACACACACACACACACACACCTGGTGATTTCAGACTAACTTATACATGTCTTATACAATTTTTTGGTGAATCACACCCATACATGTGTGATAATTTTTGTGAATATGTGTCTTGAAATAGGATCGAGTATAATCTATAAGGTGACTCTATGTCTTGAACTATGAAATTATATAAAATTGAGGCTATTTGACCTATGTATAGTTTTGTAAAATTAGCCATTTTCAAAATCAAGAAAACCTACTTATATCCATTTGGCTATAAATAACCACTAATTTCTTTCCTGATAAGGTCGATAGTGATGGGTTTTGAGTGAGGTATGACTATTGACTTACACTTGTTCACTTTACAATACTTTTATATATATATATATATATATATATATATATATATATATTTTAATAATATATTATTATATTATATATAATTATATATTAATATATTATTAATCTTTGACTAAAAATTACACTAAAAATTTTAATCTTTTTTATTGTCATTTATTTTAGTAAAAATTGATTAAGTTACAAGAAGTGTAATTATCTCATTTGTCTTTTAAACAGTCTTTACCAAGTCATCCAGTAGATTTATACATTACATCTACAGAATAACATCGAGGTTAGATGTTTTTATTCAATCAGTTTGACGATGCATTATTCTGATCAACTTACTTTGAGCTTACATTTGCATTTGTTAGCATTTGAATTATTGCATTGTGGCCTCAGCATCAAGTTTGTTAATACTTGAATTACATTGGATCCTTATATCTACTTATGCTCATCTTGGCCGTGACACAACCAACTCAAGTTTCACTTAGCGACATCAAAATTAGTTTGGCCAATATTGGATCCCCCTCTAATTATATTCAATGTATTTAATGGATTCAACTCTACCCTATCTCCTTCTCATTAAATGACCTTCATCCACCTTCACCAAAAAATATCCTTAAAATTATCTCATGCTCCCCATAACCATTGTCCAATCTGCCAAGTGGAGCATCATCCATCTCTTTAGCCGATTCCTACAACTCTATGTAGGGTCTTTTTTTTGGGAAGGACCATCACACAATTCGTGGTCATTTTCTTGGCCTCTAAGGTGTCTTCCATGTCATCATTGTTCATTGCTCCTTGTCCTCTTTGTCAGGTTCAGTCCACAACCTCACCCCTTGTTATCACTCAAAACATACACCCACATGTGAAAGGCTTTTATGAATGTTAGTGTACAATACTTCCATGCCTAACACCTTGGAATTGTATGCTAGAGATTAATTTGGTGTCTTCTTGTAACAATGTGATCATCTCCCAAGGTGTAGGATTCTTGCTCTCCTTGGGATGAACCTTTGGAGTAGGTTGAATTCCTTCTATTCTAAATGCACCTAGTTTAGGACCAGTGTGTAGAAATGCAAAGAGAAAAATGAAATCTATCACTAGTGCTGAACCTAAACATGATAAAGGGGAAAAGGGAGAGAAAAGGTAAGAGGGTTGTTGGAATATAAAAGGTGATGAACCAAGAATAGAGTGACCACCTCACCTGCTTAACGACATAATAAAACTAACATAATAGATATGAAATCTCTAAAATGGGCCCATTGCATAAGTGTTTCACATAGAGGTAAGGGAACACAATAAAATATTAGGAGGGATGACAAACAATCCACATATAATGCTTATGCAAACTAGTGTATACGAAGCATAAAAACTGTAGAGACTTCCAATTCTACGTAGAGGTATGAAGGGAGGACAATGATGAGAGGGTTAAACATCCATAGACAAGGATCAACAACCATGAATGCACATAGAACATAGAACATGAAGAAAATTAAATCAATTCTTATTAATCTCAAGGTCTGAGGCAATATTATAAACTCAAATGGGTAAATATTTGTTATACCAGGAGAGGGATCTTGGAAGGAAGATTTTAGCAATGTTACAATGCCTAAAAATGTCGACCAATGTCATAGGGTCCCCAAGCTTTAGGCAGTAGTAAGTAAGGAAGTGCACAGAATGCAAACTTTGATTGGGTGCATGCATGCAAAATTTTCATTATTTTATATGTGCTTTTATTTAGGGGACTTATTAAGCCAAGAGATGGGGTCTTGTGCTCAAGCATAAAAGTTTCCATCTGTGCTTCCATTATTCATAGACCACACTCTAGGCTATGCATTACTCCCTGTTGAGGTTTGCATCTCTCAAACATCTTTGCAATACTATACTTCAACGCCTAGCCTTTCATAGCAAAGTCCTATGCACATCTCCATGCAGAACATCTCAAATATTAAACATGTACGAGTAAGGTGAGTAGTGCACAGATTTAAATTCACAAGTGCACATCTCAAATATACATTTTCTTGTGCACTCCATTCTAAGAAGGTTATCACACTCAAATGATGAAGCCTTGCACTTAAATGTAGATAATTTCACTTGAAACTTCAGTATTTTCAAGCTAAAGTCTAATCCACATGCCATCTCTTCTATAAACTTGTAGCTCCTTATAGACTATTGTGCACACCTTTGTGCAGCATGTGTCCAAGTCAAAGGCTTGTGCATGGCCTAGTGCGTACTTGATCTTCAAATAAAGGTGTGTGTTCCCTCCCGTCTAGACTCTCCATGCATAACTTACGCAGTATAGTGAGCATATGGCCCCAAAGATAGGTGTGTGCGAGGTTTTTCTACCATGCACGTAGATATGACATGATAAAACCCAAAGATATATCCATGAAATTCCATGTTAGTGGGCTAGTAAAAGTGGATTGACAAATGATATCCATGAATAAGGGTGGTAGTTAAGCCCAATTAGACATCGAGGGAGCCGACTCTAAACAAAATTGAATGTAAGGGCGGCTATCAGAGCATTAAATTATGACACATCCCTTCTAACTATAGAAGCATATCTTTGTCCTCGATAAACATGCAGATATCCTAAAGATCCAAGAATAACCTTCCAATTGCTTTTATGATTAGATTATCTGACTAAATTGAATGAGCATGGCCTGTAGTAGTTATTACAAATATTTTTGATTTTCTTAATTGACCTTGGGCACTGGGTGCCATTTTCAAATTCAAGTTCCTATCTAATCCTCTAATGGTGAATTGATTACATAGGGCCTTGCCTAGTGATATATAAACCCTAATTTTTTATTATAAAGGATTGACATTTCTAAGTGTTGTAACACTGCCAAAATTTGCCCTCCAAGAACCCTCACCTAGTATAACAAAGATCTATACATTCAAATTTGTAATATTGCCTTAGACCTTGAGATTAATAAGAACTGATTTATTTTTCTTCATGCTCTATTTTTTGTGTGTAGTCATGGTTGTTGATCCTTGTCTATGGATGTTTTTACCTCTCATTGTTATCATCCCTTCATACCTCTATGCAGAACCAAAAGTCTTTACATGTTGTATGTTGTGTATATATGGATCTACATAGGCATTATCTATGGATTGTTTATCATCCCTCCTAACAATGCACTGTGTTCCGTTACCTCCTTGCAAAACACTTATGCAATGCACCCGGTTTGAAGATTTTGTATCTAGTCTATTAGTTTTAATGTGTCATTAAGCAGGTGAGGTGCTCATTCTATTCTTGGTGTATCACCTTTATATTCCAACAACCCTCTTCCATTTTCTCTCCCTTTTCCCCTTTGTCAAGTTTAAGTTTAGCGCTAGTGGTAGATTTCATTCTGATCTTTGTAGTTATGTGCACTAGTCCTAAACTAAGTTCATTTAAAATAGAAGGAAGTTGACCTACTTCGGAGGTTCATCCCAAGGAACACAATATTCCCACACCTTAGGGGATGATCCCATTGTTACAATGAGAAATAGAATCACTCTTTGATGTGCAAGTCCAAGGTAGTAGATGCGGAAGTACCACATGCCAATGCACGCAAAAGCATTTCACATACAAGTGCACGTTTTGAGTGATAATACCACCATCCTCCAAACAACCTCCATGTGAAATGCCTCATGATTTGACCATTCAATTCCATCCATCTGAAGGCTCACATGCATTTGATAGGATTGGCATCTTTTTTTATGTCGAGATGAATCATGGCTACCTTCTTGCTAGTATAATGCTTATAATGTAGTTAAGAAATTGAAATAGATAAAGATATAAATATGATTCGAGATGGTACATCATGTGGCCTAAACAATAAAAATTACGAATGACTATTATGTTTTTTTAGTCAATTATCTACCTTCAACAAACTACCAATTAAAAATTTTACTAGTCAAAGGCATCTTAACAAAGGTCATGCAGTAGTTACAACTACCATTAAATATTTTCTATTGAATTGCACATAATTGAATTAATTAAATCTAATTTGTAAATTTGCATTTAACAAGCCATATGTCACTTTTGTGACTTTGTGGTAGCTATCTTACTCAAAATGTGTAATTAAGTTGTCCAACATTAATTGTATTTTTCTGTAACTTGTAAATGTTCAATGCTATCTGTCTTAACTAGGCCTTATGGTTAAATTGCCTAATGTTGATAATAGTTTTTCTTAACCCATATCCTAGGGGATATGTGTAATGTGTTATTTTTTGAATTTAATTATCCTTTTGTTGATTGTTAGCGGCTACATCAATGGTCACATCATGACAGACTTGTATTGGTACATTTTCACCAAATAAACACAATATCTCAACACATGAAAATATTTACAAAAGCTTAAAATTAAAATTAATAAATTTCAAATTTTCTTGATCTCATTCATTCATTTAAATAAATAAAATTAAATGTTTTCTTTGCTTTGGCACCTTAGACATTGATAAAACATGTACTACTAGCAGTTACCCCGAATGTGCAAAGAAAGCTAGTGGAATTCTAATTTATATTGTATAATTAAGATATTATGATTTATAAATGGATTTTTGTAAATAAAAAGTTTTTTAAATAGACATCAAATTTAAAGTTGAAATTGACATATAATGATTGAAATTGACATATAACAATTGAAAAGATTCAAATTTAAAATAATACATATAAATAAATAATTCACTCCATAACACTTTACGCTACCACTACACTTATTAGTGCATATCAACGTATGACATAATAAAAATTATAAGATTATATATATTTTATTTCTAATAATACAAAAAATACTAAATTTATATATTACAAATAAATTTAAATGAATCTTGAGAAGTGTATTATATTTATATTTATATATATATAAACAAAAAGATTATATACCTTAAGTTTAGAGAATATATAAGATATTATATATAACGTCTAGGTGCCATAAGATGAAAGACGTTTGATTTGGATTTCGTAGTGTTACCATTCATACCAGGTACGTGGATACATAAAAGACGTGGTAATCTTTGAGAAAGGAGACAATTCCACATCAAAAAATTTGGGCCTCTGTGATGACATTTGACATTGTCCATTTTGATCTCAAGATTTCAAAAAAGGCCATTTCGATCTCAAGAAGGGAATTCAAAATAGTAAAAAATCATTGTCGGAATTTTAAAATGCATGCATGCCATGCACCCTGCAGGTGGTGCGATATTCATCTATAGGCAAAGAAGAACATGTGCACCGTTTTAAAGCCTATATCCCACATGGTAGTACATGGCATTAGGGCACTGTTGTGTCCCCAATTATACTCTGAAGAAGAAATTGAAGTAATAACTTAACAATATCAGGGATTTCTATTTTCGTCATTCTTAGATTATTATCATTTTTCCAATTTGAATTCACCAACTTATTTACAGAAGGATTTAGCTACGAAGAAACGGACGACAAGACGAACCAAAATTTTAGTAGATATCTAATTTAGTTAATTTAGAATATGATATTGATATTTGGTAATGAATAGAACTCATATATATATATATATATATATATATATATATATATATAAATGTATTTTTATATTAAATTTTAATATAAGTACTATATTATCTAATATATATTTTGTACATAAATATTATAAATTTAATTATATATTATATTATGTAATATGTATTTCAATATTATGTTCAATTATATGATATATATTATAATATATTACATATTATGTCATATAATATACTGTATATTATAATATAATATATATTACTTTATATGTTATATGTTATATTTTAATATATAAATTTTTTAAAATATGCAAATTACTTAAATATATTTATGGTCTTTCTTAAAGAACTGTCAATAATGTCATATCTTTGGATTGGGTTGCGGCCATGTGTATTTCTTCATGCAGGCATTCTTCTCATCATCACAGACACGTTTCACATCTTCTGTCTCTCTCCTCTCAAGGCATCGTTCGGGCCTTACGAGTTCTCACCGATCCTCCATTTTTATTTACATTGTTGTGCTCTGATTTGCTATGGCATCGTGTAAAAGGTAAACTAGACAGCACTATTGGAAACCCCACAGATGAAAAATACAGGAAAGTGAGTTGAACGATTGCCAGTATTTAGTTTGTTATAATACAACAGTGAATGTGTTGGTGAATATGGATTTAAGTCATTTAACCCCTGAACAAGTTTTGCAGCTTTCGTTGAAGCCTTCAATTCAACAATATATTCGAGACCCCAAAAAACGAGGGGCTGGTAGATCAGCGGTGTAGTTTAATTTCCATGAGCTCATGCATGCTGCCAGAAAGCAGGGGTAACAATAAAGATCTCAGTATTTGGCAGCTGTTTTGACAACATTGAAGTTGTGGGAGCTAGTTTTACAGGAGCTTTGATGAAGGCAGAATTAGTCGGCCTTATTCTCACAATTTTTGTTTTTTTGTTTGTTTATGTGCAACAGTGAGCGATCTTTTAATTCTGACTGTAACAATGAAAGAATACATTTTATTTTTGAAAATTTTCCTCAGGGTAAAATTGATCTTATAATATGTTTATCACCGACTACTGGAAAAAATTGAAGGTATATGCCATTCTCTGCTCTCTCTAAGCTGCCTCCCCACACTTCAACTTCTTTATGTTCTCTGTGCTCATCATTATTGCTTTAAACTCAATTTCCATCTGCATTTCTCCCACTAGTGGTATGTTGTTTTCTTTCTTGTTTTTATTATTTGAATTTATAACATTAGGTAAACAACTTAAATTATAATGGTGATAAATGATAGAATCATTATTAATATAGGTTAACGTCTTCTGTTTAAAAAAATTATACATATTATTAAAAAGAAAAAGTTGATGGGGTTATTTTTTAATTTTTAAAATGATTTTAATTATTATATTGATATAAATGACATATTTGACAAATTATTTAGAAGAGCATTCTTCAATTTTTATGTGTTAAACTTTAGAATTGTTATGCTAATATGTTTTGTTAAAACTTTTCATTGGTTAGAAGAAAAATATAATTTGCTTAACTGATTCTTATAATACTTTATATTGGTAGGGATTTAAAAAAAACATAATTACAGAAATAAAGAAATCACAATAAAAGAAAATATTTGAGCATTTAGATCCAAATTCTGTGTGAGGATTAATTCTCCTATTCGTTTTTTCATACTCTCTTTTTTACATATAGTAGGCATAGGCATTTTATGTAAATATATAATTTCATCATACACAGAACATTTATGATATAATGCCATTCTTTTATGATATACATAAAAATAAATATTTATGACGTTTGACGTTTGTGTTTATGAATCTTTTTTAATAATTATTAAAAATATACTTAAAAAAATATTATTAAAATAATATTTGATTATTTGTAAAGATAATTTTATGATAATTAAAATATAAGAAATAAAAATATTATAATTAAATTAAACCTATATTTGTAATAATTGCAAGGAAAAATTAAAGTATAAAACCTATTACATATTGTGAAAAAATTGTTAATGAGAAAATAATTTAAAAAGTGAGAAACATAAAATAAAAACTCCTCCAATTTAATTTAAATTTTATTTGTCTAAACCTTCCCTGTACTTACATACATTTCAACCTCGCAATCACTTACTTTCATGCACGATGTCTTCGCCACTCCTTTTGTGCATGCATTTTGAATCCTATTCGATATTTTATTCATCAAATTCTAAACCAACTTTACCTGAAATTATTTTTCATTTTGTGATCATATAATTATGTATAATATTTTTTTAATTTGATAAAGTGAACATTTTTCACTAAAATTATGAATTGGCATTGAAATATAACAAAAGGTCCAGTCTTCAAAATTAAAAAAAAGTGAATGCAACAAAAAATAAATAAAAATACCCATTAAAAACGACTAAACTCTACCCCAAAAAAAATTAAACCTCTATTTCAAAAAGAGAAAAAACAACATATCACTAATCCTCTACTTATAAACAACAAAAAAATATTAAAAAAAACCATAGTCTAATAATAAAACTTCAACCATTTTATCGTGAAAAAAGAAAAAAAAACAAACAAAACAAACCAAAAAAAAAAAAATTATACATGTTACATAAATATTTTTTTCATAATTTCTTAAAAAAGTACATGTAAGGTTTTGCAATGTGAACGATAATAAGTTTCATGAGAACCAATTATTTTTAATGTAATAAAATTTCAACCATTTTATTGCCAAAAAAAAAAAAAAACAAACAAAACAAACCAAAAAAATATATATATATTATACTATGTTACATGATTTTTTTTTTCATAATCTCTTAGAAAAGTACATGTAAGGTTTTGCAATGTAAACGATAATAAGTTCCATGAGAACCAATTATTTTTAATGTTACATAGAAAATTAGAAGAAAGTTTTTCAATGTAAAAGTATTTAACTCATTATTACTAATCATTTTAATCTATTAATTGGTATCTAAAATTGTACGGTATAAATATTTTTTAAAAATTTAAAATTTGAATATTAATTTTTTGAAATATATTTTATTTTTGAAAAAATAATTTTTAAAAAGATTTATTTTTATATATTTTTATTTATTAATAGTTAATAATATAATAATTTATTTCAAGAAATTCAAATATTTAATATTAATAAATTGGAGAAAAATAAATATCTCCTAAAAAACAAAAATCTAAAATTTAAATTTTTATTATTTAATTTTTTTAAAAAAATATAAGGATTTATAAAATCATAAATATTATTTTGTGTATTATTATACATTTTATTTTATTTTAATTATCTTTTTATAAAAGATCAATTTAATCGATCAAACTAAATCTATAAATAATAATGACTTTTCAATAACCATTCTTGGTATCAATTAGCTTTTAAATTTCTAAACAATAATATGCTATTTTGTTTAAAATTTATTTAACATATGTTTTATTTTATCAATATTTTTTTCTAATAATTTATTCATTTATAGTTTAATTAATAATATTTGATTTGACCTGCAAAAATCTGTATTTTTTTTATGCCTTCACTTTTAATCGTAGCGACCCCTCTTCATTACTTCCACCTAATCGTTCATGTAGTCAAAACACTACAATTAAAATTTCCTACGCACAAAATCTAAATATTTCTCTTTATAACAAATACTAAAACTGCAAACATAATCAAGCTTTTTGTGACTCTCATCAAGAAGTCCGTATCTATTCATGCGATGCAGCAGGGCCTCACCCTTCAAAATTCAATGGAGATTCTTCTCATCAAGAGATAGAAAGCACTGTCCAACATTAAGTATGGCAGCACAACAGTGGTAATAAAGTTTTGAGAAATATTTGTTTTCATTTGTTTCTTTTTGTTTCCTGCGTCCCACAAGAAAGAAATGTGCAGATGATTTTTTTTTAACAAGTGAACAAGCCGGTAAACAGATTTTACATTTGCTGTATTGTGAAATTTTTTTTTTTTTAAATGTTTATAATTTTGTTTCATTATAGTTTAGATAAGCATATAGAGTGTTTGGCAAACATATTTTGGTAATTACACCCACTAATCAGGGAGTCTTGGGTTCAAAACTCATTGATATATTTTTTAAATCAAATTTTATTTTTGTATTGGAGTAATAAGGGTAAATTTGGAGAAATGAGTGTGTAAGTGGAGTTATAAGGTGTAATTTTTTTACAAGTCTTTGGAATTATTTGTAAATCAGATTTTATTCGGAGGTAAAGGCCAAACCTCAATAATATTCTTTGATTTTTTTATTTTTCCCCGCACCATGGCTAAAATTGTGAGCCTAATTTCTAAAAATGGACATTTAACTCCTAAAAACTATAAGGAATGGTCAATTAACATGGAAAATAAGTTAATTTTCAATGACTTGTAGGACATATTTGAATAATAACCCACATTGCCCACTGAAGCTACAAAGCTTGTTGAATTCCAAAAATGTGATTAGCGTGCTCTCACATTATTAAAGTCAACTTGCAGTGTACAAGTCATAATTCACATTGAAGCCATCAAATCTGAAGCATGGAAAGCTCTGAAAGACTTGTATGATAAACAACTTGCTTATAATAAAATTGATCTTCTTATGCAATTAATAACGCTAAACTCTCTGATAATGAAGATGTTTCAGACTATGTGTCACGCATTAAGAATTTGAAACAAGAATATGGCACTACTGGCAGAAAAATTGATGATGAAATGCTTATTTCTATTGTTTTATATGGTCTTAGCCCTAGCTACAAGAATTTTATGGAGATGTTACAGCTTCGTGATAAGCTTAAAAAATCTACTTTTGATTCCATTTGTGAGTTGCTCACTCAACATGAGTGATTATTTGCAAAGAAGAAATCTACTGACCAAGCACACTATTCCAAAACATGAAATCCATTATATGAGCCCAATAGAAGAAATAAAGAAAAACATAGACACTCTCAGAAGCACACTTCTAGGCATAAACATCATTTTGGTTCTTCAAGACATAAGCATCACTCTAGACATAGGGATCATTCAAGTTCTCCTAAGCATAGATATCACTCTGGTTCTCTGAAGCATGAGTATCACCACAAACATTCATATGGACACAAACACAAGCACAAGCATTCTTCTTCATGTGTTTATTCTTCCTCTAGTTCCAATGAACGTAAGAGAATATGCTACAATTGTGGTGGAATAGGACATCTCTCTATAGAGTGCCCCTCTAAAAGGAGGTCTTCTCAACTTCGATATAAGGCAGAAGCAAACATTGTTGTTCACTCCAGTCACTCTGGTCATTCTTCTGGTTCCTCTTCTAGGTATTCATTTGCATCTTCTTTTGATGGATGGGATGACTATGAAGTTGCATACACCATAGCTGATGACTATATCTTCTAAGATAGTGACTCACCCATTTTGTGCCAGCTGTTAGGCTCAAGATTGGGATTTGATGTAGTAGCATTTTTTGTCTTGTGTATTTTGCTTTCATAGATGTAGTGTTTCTATGATCTTTAATGTGGAGCATTTCAGTGATTTGTACTTGGTTTATTTGTTGCATGGATTCTCACCTCTTGCCTAATTGGGCGAGAAGATATTGCATATTAGTTTTTTTATCAGTCATCAGTGATGTGTGATACGAGTCAGCATTGTGTTGCTAGCATTATTAGTGCTAAGCAAAGGCCTACAAGAGATGTTGGCAATTTTTGGGCATCAATTTGAGATGTGTCATACATAGTACAGATGGAAGTCACTTGTTAGATGAATTTTGTGTGAGGATCAATGTAGTTGAATAGTGTGTGATCATATTCTACTAGAGTACGGGGATGATCAAGGTGTGGATCAGTTGAGGATGCACAATGTACCAGTGGCAGTTGTGGCAGAGTCTACTTGGATGACTCACAATTCTTTGCTTCAGTCTTTCTATACCCCTTTGGATCAAGGGAGAGTTTGTTTAGATATTTTTTGATCCAAAGTATTAGTTTATTTTGTTTGTAGTTTTTGGGTAGTTTCTTACCACCTGATAGTTGGTTTTGTAACCAACTATTTTCGTAAGCTTTTAAGCTTACCATTGTACAAAAAATAAAAAGTAAGATTTTATATTGAAAATCTTGAATATGTTTTTAATATTCCTCCCATTTCTGGCTACATCAGCATCCAATAAGATGAATAATAAATGTGTGTGGCAAGAAATAATTTGTTAGCTACTTGGATCTTACCTGCCAAAGAGAAAAATTTATTCCCCCAACTAAAAAGTTTGTTCTTAACTCTGTTAAGGTACCAATTCCACATGTAGAGAGAGAAACTACAAGACCAAAAGGGATCCTAAGATACCTTGTTATCTCATCATGTTTAATTTATTTCCATTCATGAGGTATCCATTGAGGAACAGGCCCTGATTAGATCATCAAAAAATTTGTTTTATCATGAGAAAATTTAGATCCAGAGACTAAACAATACAATTCTAAAATAACCATCAGATTGTTAATGTCTTTTTCAGAATTTTGAAGGAATAGTAAGCTGTCATCAGCATAATGTGAATTGGTTACAACAACATTATAAAGGATATAAATTCCTAAGATGAATTTATTTTGATTGGCATAATAAGCAGATAACTCAAGGCATCAGTTGTACGGACATAAAGGAAAGGGGCTAATGGACATCCTTGTCTGATGGATCTCTACAAAGGAAATGGGTTCATCATCTTATTGTTAATAATAATATGATGAAAGATCCCTGATGGATCTCTTCTGCTGATCTGCTATAATTTTTGCTATTTTAAATTGATTTTTCCTATTTATTAATATTTTCTTTCCGAAATAGATGGGAGTTGCAGAAGGGTTTGATTGTTTTTGTGTTTTGATGTTTTTTCAGTAAGTAATTAATGAAGTACAAAAACATGAACAATTTCTCAAATTAAATACCAAATATAGCCAAACAAATTCACCTCCAGGCAGAATTCTGGATATAAAACCAAATAGGTAACTAGATGCAAATTTCTAATAGTTTCAGGAAGATTACAATCATAAATAAACCCAACTTGAAGGTTGAAGGAGAAGTGTAACCTAGAAGGAAATTGCGGCAAGGTTCCAGCCCTCTAAGTGCTGCACATGGGAAGGAAGATGGCTGCCAAGTACAGTCGTACAGCTGCAAAGTCCTCTCAACTGAAAAGAATTCTCAAATCCACGTTGAACTCTGTCACAATTAATGCGCCCACCAGAAGGAATACTGAACAATCTCCATGATGATAACGAGCAAATCCAAATCAACAACCACTGAATTGGAGCTACGTCCCAAATAGGCAAGGCATTGGGGTTGGCATCCCAAATGTTGAAAGCTCTTCCAGAGCCAAATCGCAAATCCCAAGATATAAAATGTCTAGAATAAAATAGAATTTGGTCTTGACCTCCTTATAACCCATTCACACTTAGCTTGAACCCTAAAAGCAACTCAATGTGGCATTGAGTGATAATGTGTTATATTTCTCATTTTTTAGTGGTCAAGTACATAGAAAATGACCCTTTTTCAAATAAAAAGAAATTCGTTCATCAAAAGGATCTGAGTCAAGAGAAAATATTTAGAAAAGTCCAAGACCTTTTCAACGAGCTATTACACCATGGGATACGCATCCAGATGAGGCCAAAAACCCCTTATTACTCTAAAATGGCTATAAACTTAGCCTTATTTAATTAGAAAATGGTAACTTAAGAAGTATTAAAAATATAACCCAAATAGCGATAAAATGCTCCAATGACACCACAAACCAAAAAGTCACCCTACCACCTATCTGTGACTGAAGTCAGAAATCAAGGATTCACTGGCAATCTCATTCCTCAAATCTAGGGATGCTCCTAGAAACTAGGAAACAAACCCTATTCCTCTGAAACTAAACTCAAATAATAATCTCATGGAGACCCAACCCTCGGTATGATCATACCCTCCTAAAAATTAGGGATAACCCCCATAAATTTAGGAACTGCATCCTAAAAATAAGAAACATCTCCAAACTGATCAACGACTACCAAAACACCAAGTCCCCAACACTGTATAACCATACTAGGTCTCTATCCAACATTGTCAACCTACAAGACCCCATAATAAGCTGACTCACATGTCTCTGCTAGACCGAGCTAAAGAGGGAACATGACAATCCTCCCCTCTCAGAGATGCTTGCCCACAAGCAACTGTAATGTTGGATGTTGTAAAATGCTCTCACCCTCCCAAGTGGCATCCTCTATGGGAAGATCTCTCCAACGTACCAAATACTATTGAAACACCCTGCTTCTCAACCGTCGTTCCCTCACCTCAAGAATCTCATCAGGGACCAAAATCAATGTACCTTCCTAATCCATGGGAGGCAACTCAGGTGAAACTGTAATATGATGTCCAAGGGCCTTTTTTAGGCAAGATACATGAAATATATTATGTATTTTACTACCAGGTGGTAACTCAACCTCATAAGCAACCTCTCCCACTCGCTTGAGTACCTTGCATGGACCATAAAAATGTGGTTTGAGCTTCTCATCTCCCCCCTTTTAAGGGTGCTTTGCCGATATGGTTGTAAGCGCAGAAAGACCATATCATCCACCTCAAATGCTCTCTCAATCCTATGCCGATCAGCATGTATCTTTTGCTGATTTTGAGCCTATTGTAAATTCTCCCTGAGAGATCTCATGACATCCTGGTTCTCTTGTAACCAATCTTGGGCCAAAGGAACTCTATTGTCACTAAGTGCCAAATCAATGAAAGATAATGCCTCATATCTGTAAAGAGCTCTAAAAGGCATCATGCGAATGGACATATGATGCGTGGTATTATAACAATACTCACCCAAATACAACCAACGTACCCATGCTTTTTGCTACACTGACACATAGTTACACAAATATCCCTCAACCCACTTGTTGACTATCTCAATCTGTCCATCAGTTTGAGGGTGGTAACTAGTACTAGGTGTCAACACAGTGCTTGTTAGCCTAAAAATTTCCTTGCCAAAAAGAACTCATGAACTTGTTGTCCCTGTCACTCACTATGGTCTTGGGAAGACCATGGAGTCTAAACACCTCTCTAAAAAATAACTCAGCCACCTGAGATGCTGTAAAGTTTGCTAAAATGGGAAAGAAGTGGGAATATTTTGTTAGCCTATCCACCACCACATAAATACAATCCTTCCCTTACACCCGCGGAAGCCTGTAATGAAGTCCATAGAAATTCCAGACCACTTCTGTTCTGATATCGGCAAGGGCTGCAACAATCTAACAGAGTAAGTATGCTCTGACTTGTTCTGCTGACAAGTCATACACTCACGGACATGCCACAAAACATCATCTTTGAGACCCTTCCACGAGAATCTCTCTCGAACTGCCCTGTAAGTCTTAACATACCCTGGATGTCCTGCCATAGGAGTATCATGGGAAGCATGCAAAATTTGTTCCTTTAATTGTGAACCCAAAATAAGATAAACCCTACCCTTGTAGTAGATAATATCATCTACTACCTTATATCTGTCATCCACTATCAAACCCTCCATGATCTCATAAGTGTGCTGATTTTTGGAGTACTCAACTAAAAGTTGAGCTTTCTAATCTACTGAAATCTCGCTCAATGAACATAGGGCAACCAATGAGGGTTTTCTAGAAAGTGCATCAGCCATAGTGTTATTCTTCCCCTTTATGAATTTGATATCGAAATCATAAGCCTGAATCTTGCTCACCCATTTTTGTTGTCGATCATTGAGCTCTATTTGATCTAGGAAATATTTCAAACTGTTGTGGTTAGTCCTTACCACAAATTTGTTGCCAACAAGATATTGTCTGAACTTGGCTAGAGCATGCATAATAGCCAACATTTCCTTATCATAGGTAGAGTACAACCTTTCATTATTTTGCAACTTCCTACTCTCATAGGCAATGGGGTGTTTGTTCTACATCAACACGGCTCATATGCCCAAGCCTGAAGCATCACACTCTAAGACAAATGGCTGCAAAAAATCTGGTAATGCCAAAATTGGACAAGTGCTCATAACCTCCTTGAGTCTATCAAAGACTCCCTGTGCCTGTTCTGTCTATCTGAATGCCCCTTTCTTTTTGAGATCTGTCAAAGGTGCTACCAACTAAGAGAAACCTTTCACAAATCTTCTATAATAAGCACACAAACCAAGAAACCCACGTAGCTCAGTAATGTTCTGAGGGATGGGCCAATTATGAATTGCCTGAATCTTCTCCTCATGCACCTTCACCCCATCAACACTGATCACATGGCCCAAATATAAAACCTCCCTAATTCCAAACTCACATTTGGATAGCTTAGCAAATAGATACTGGCTCTCCATTATGCTAAGTACCTCCTCAACATGTCTGAGATGGTCCTCCCAAGTATGGTTGTAAATCAATATGTCGTCAAAGAACACTAGAACTAACTTCCTCAACTACTTGTTGAAGATATGGTTCATACAAGATTGGAAAGTGGCTGGTGCATTGGTAAGGCCAAAGGGAATTACTAGAAACTCATAGTGCCCATAGTGACAATGGAAGGCAGTCTTTGTTAAGTTGTGGAGCTAAAAGCTTCACTGTTATGCAAATGGTGGAGGTTGCTGAGTGCCAAAGTAACCGACGTTGGTCAGGCCAAGCGACATCGGTCATATTCAGTGTACACAATAACCGACATTGATTAGTAGTCGGCCGGCATTGGTCAAACAAGAACCGACGTCGGTCACCTGTGTGTTTCCATAACTGGTCTAATTTTAGACGAACAGTCAGTTTGCATGTAAAGACTAATTTTAGTCTTGAGTCTGCATTTCTAATTATTGTTTGGTTTGGGATCTATTTAAGAGACCCATGGGGTTGTATTGTAATCAAGACTAAGGACTAAAGGATTAGATCCTCAACTTAAAGGCAAGAACAACAATTGGGTTGGTTGTCTCAAGGGGTGTAAGATCAGTTGATCTGCAGGTAGCAAGATCAAGGAGATCTACATGGTAAGTAAGATCAGTTAGATCTGCAAGTGTGCAAGATCAAGGAGATCTACTTGGTGGACTAGAAGTAGGCAACAACAACCATTGGGTTGATTGTCACTGACTGGTGGAGGGAACAACTTAGTGTTGAGTTTGTTGTAATTGATTAAGAGAGAGAACTCTTGAGGGAGAATTACTGTACACCTAAGAGGTGTGGGAAGAGTGAGATTTCTTCATTGTATTTCCTTCTGGAAGAGTGTTAATACAGATTGTATTGTTTCTCGTATCTCATATTTTGTGTTTTTTCTGAATTTTAGTTACATATTACTTCTGGTTTAATTCCGTGTTTAGTTGCTTATACAAAGGTAATCAAGTGTACTCTTAAGGAGAGGATCCTGATAGTTGGTATCAGAGCTTGGTTTACTAACACCTTGGTTTTAGAGTGTGTTAAGTGTTTGTTGATTACAGGTCACTCACAGGGGTTTCTGTTTGAGTGGGAGTAAAGCAATGGCAGAAGAAAGTAAGCTAAGAATGGAGAAATTCAATGGCAAAAATTATCAATTGTGGAGGATACAAATAGAAGATTATCTGTATCAGAAAGATCTATACTTACCGTTGGGTGGGGTTTCAAGAAAGCCCATAGATATGCAAGATGAAGAATGGAATGTTCTTGATAGAAAGGCTCTTGGAGCTATAAGGCTGAGCTTGGCATCGTCTGTGATCTCCAACTTATCACAGGAAAAGACAATGGTAGAGTTAATGGAATCTTTGGCAAATTTATATGAAAAACCCTCAGCTTCGAATAAGGTATTTCTTATGAAGCAATTATTTAATTTGCAAATGCAGGAAGGTGGATCGGTATATAGTCATCTTAGTGATTTCCATGGATTAGTAAATCAATTAATTTCAGTCAATATAGTTTTTGATGATGAATTTAAGGCTCTCTTAATCTTATGCTCTTTACCTGAAAGTTGGGACAGTTTGGTAATGGCAGTTAGTAATACTGTGTCTACTTCAAATATCTTGAAAGTTGATGATGTTGTTAGTGTAATCTTGAATGAAGAAATTCACAGGAAAAGCACAGGGGAAACATCACGTAATGCTTTAAGTGTTGAAAATAGGGGAAATCAAAGAGAGAAGAGCAAGCAAGGGAAATCAAGGTCAAAGATAGACAATAGATCCAAATCTAGAAATGGAGGTATAACCTGCTGGAATTGTGAAAATAAAAGGCATGCAAAGAAAGATTATTGGTTGGTAGAAGATCAGCATGAAGGAAATAAAGAAGCAAATGATGCAGGTATTGTTGCACAGGATGCTCTTATATTTTCCTTGGATAAAGTAGAATCTTGGGTTTTAGATTCTGGTGCCTCTTTTCATGCAACTCCAAATAGAGAATTTTTTCATGATTATGTCCATGGAGACTTTGGAAAAGCTTATTTAGGGGATGGTGAGCCTTGTTAAATTGTTGGAAAAGGGAAAGTGCAGCTAAAATTGCAGACTGGCAACATATGGGTGTTGGAGGATGTCATGCATGTTCCCATCCTGAAGAGGAGTCTAATTTCTACAGGAAAGTTGGGTGATGAGGGTTGCATAGTAACTCTCACAGCGAAATCTTGGAAAGTTTTCAAGGGTGCACTTGTATTAGCAAGAGGTAAGAAAGTAGGTACACTTTATCTATCTACTTGTATTACTGATTCTCCTTCTGTTTTATCTACTTCAGATGTAGATGCAAAGATGTGGCTCTTTAGGCTTGGTCACATGAGTGAGAAGGGAATGCATGTTCTTAAGTCAAATGTTAAGAACTAGAAAGCCTTGGTTTTCAAGGAGAAGGTGATGGACAGTGATCAGCTCAAGAGGCTGAATAATTCTGAGCAGGGCAATGTTGATTTAGACAAGGTTATGATCCAAAATGAGCTTGCGGGTAAAAATCATCACTCACAGGAAAACACAGACACTGACGTTGGTCAGGCAGAGACTGACGTTGATCAGGCAGGAACCAACATCAGTCTGGTGGAGACCAAAGTTAGTGATGTCAGGTAGGTGGATACCAACATCGATCAGGGAACCAACATCAATAATCAGGTGGAAACTAACGTTGATCAAGTAAGAATCGGCTTCGTTCAGGTCAGTCGCATGGAACTGACATCGGTCGGGTGTAGACTGAGAGATGACCGAGATCGGTCACTTTTAGAACGAAATTACTACTTGTTGATGACATAGTTTTTGTATATGTTGATGACATAGTTTTTTTATACTACTTGTTGCTCACTGATGGTGGAAAACCAAGAAGTTTTAAAGAGGCAATGTAAGTAGAATCCAAGAAACAGTGGGAGCATGGCATGAATGAGAAAATTGATTCCTTGGGAGAGAACCAAACATTGGATTTGGTAGAGTTGCCAGCCAGAAAGAAATCACTAAAAAATGAATGGATTTACAGGTTAAAGAAAGGAGAGAATAGACAGGTGAGACAGAAGGCCAGGTTATATGGTCTTGAGCAAGCTACAAGACAAAAGTGTTTGAGGTTTGACAGGTTTATGACAAAGCATGGCTTTAGTCAATGTCAATGTGACCATTGTGTTTATTTTACCAGGTTGGATAATGATAGCTACATTATCCTATTACTGTATGTAGTGTATATGCTTGTTGCAGGGTCACACATGCAGGGAATTACTGAGCTAAAGGAAAAATTAGTTTAGACGTTTGCCATGAAGGATTTGGGAGCAGTAAAGAAAATCCTTGGCATGAGTATTTCTAGAGACAGGGAAAATCACAGGTTGATTTTGTCTCAAGAGGATTATGTGAATAAGGTAGTGGAGAGGTTCAATTTGCAGGATGCAAAACCGGTAAGCACACCTATGGTTGGATAGTTCAAGCTAAACAAAGAATAGTGTCCTAAATCACATGATGAGGTTGAGTACATGGTATGTACTAGACTTGATATTGCCCAAGTAGTGGGAGTTGTCAGCAAGTTTATGGCCAATCTAGGAAAGAAGCATTGGAAAGCAGTTTAGTGGATTCTCAGATATCTGAGAGAGACCAGCAGTAGGTATTTATGCTATGCAAGGTCAAGCACTTCTCTACATGGGTATGTAGATTTGGATATGGCAGGTGACTTGGATGGCAGGAGAAGCACCACATAATATGTGTTCACTATTGGTGGAATGGAGGTTAGCTGGATTTCAGAGTTGCAGAAGGTTGTTGCAGTCACAAAGGCTAGCAAGGATAAAAACCCTGCAAAAATGTTAACAAAGCCGAGAACAAAGGAGAAGTTGAATCTTCATTCAACTTTTTTTGGTCTTCAAGATTGAACTTGAAGATGGGGATACAAGCTAGAAACAAAATTAGATGATGTACAGGTACAGGTACAGGTGCAACTATTTATCTCCAAGTGGGAGATTGTTAAGTTGTGGAGCTAAAAGCTTCATTGTTATGCAAATGGTGGAGGTTGCTAAGTGTCAAAGTAACCGACGCCGGTCAGGCCAACTGACGTCAATCATATTCAGCGTACACAGTAACTGACATCGGTTAGTAGTCGGCCAGCATCGGTTAGATAAGAACCGATGTCGGTCACCTGTGTGTTTTTAGAACTGGCCTAATTTTAGACGAACAGTCAGTTTGCATGTAAAGACTAATTTTAGTCTTGAGTCTACGTTTCTAATTATTGTTTGGTTTGGGATCTATTTAAGAGACCCATGGGGCTGTATTGTAATCAGGACTAAGGACTTAAGGATTAAATGCTCAACTTGAAGGCAAGAACAATAATTGGGTTGGTTGTCTTAAGGGGTGTAAGTTCAGTTGATCTGCAGGTAGCAAGATCAGGGAGATCTACATGGTAAGTAAGATCAGTTAGATCTTCAAGTGTGCAAGATCAAGGAGATCTACTTGGTGGACTGGAAGTAGGCAACAACAACCATTGGGTTGATTGTCACTGACTGGTGGAGGGAACAACTCAGTGTTGAGTTGGTTGTAATTGATTGAGAGAGAGAACTCTTGAGGGAGAATTATTGTACGCCTAAGAGGTGTGGGAAGAGTGATATTTCTTCATTGTATTTCCTTCTAGAATAGTGTCAATACAAATTATATTATTTCTCGTATCTCATATTCTGTGTTGTTTCTAAATTCTAGTTACATATTACTTCTGGTTTAATTTTGTGTTTAGTTGCTTATACAAAGGTAATCAAGTGTACTCTTAAGGAGAGGATCTTGATAGTCTTGTGTACATCTTCTGCTCGTACACGTATATGATGGTAACCTGAACGAAGATCAATCTTAGAGAAGTAGATGGCTCCATGAAGCTCAACCAACAACTCATCAATGCGTGGAATAGGATATCTGTTCTTGATTATCTTCTTGTTCAATGCTCTATAATCTACACACATCCGTAGAGTCCCATCCTTCTTCTTAACAAGTACTACAAAAGAAGCAAATGGGCTAGAACTAAGCTGAATGAAACCCATATCCAATAATTCATGAATAGTCTTCTCAATTTCATCATTATAGGCTCTAGGATGACGATATGGGGTAGTAATCACTGGCTTCGCTCCATCCTCCATCTCTATACCATGCTCAAAACCTCTATTTGGATGTACTCCTGAAGGTATGTCACCAAATACTCTCCCATGACGGTCCATCATTGACTGAATATCAACATGAAATACCCGGTTATCCTGAGGTGTGGGTGTTTTGGACTTAACCAAACAATGTGTAGCCCAAATCATATCATTATGTCTAATAATAGTCTCCATCCTGTGAGACGACACCTCCTTAGGTCCACCATCTAATGCTGCCCTCAAGATAGTCTTCTTTCCCCCAAAAAGGAACTCTAACTGCATACGGTGGTGATCAATAATGTAACGCCCAATACCTTGCAACCACTGCATGCCCAAGACCACATCATAATCCTCTAAGGGAAGCACATAAAAATCATCGATCAGAGTATAATCCCCCATATGAATACTAAGTTGTGAAATCTATTTGGTACAACCCAAAACTGCACCATCTACCAATTTTACTCCAAAACCACCAAATTCCTCATATTGTAATCCACATTTCTCCACTAACTTTTGGTCAATAAAGCTATGCGTAGCACCTAGTCTACCAAGCTCATGACCCACTTACCCTTAAGTGTACCTTTCAACTGAAAGGCGTGAAATTTAGGATAATTGGAGAGGGTAGCCATAGTTACTTTGGCTGATGCCATGGGCTCAGGGGTATCTAACTCCAACTATGTCTGTACCTGCTCAACATCCTCCTTGCTATCTTCAATATCAGTGTCAAGTACCTCCTCATCCCCTAACTCAAATGTCACCTAAATCAAATTAACCTTTCCTTTACCCATACAACGGTGTCCAGGTTCCCAAGGTTCTTTGTAGGAAAAGCATAACTTTTTCCTTCTCAATTCGTTCCTCGTCTCTTGATTCATCCAAGGGGTTCTAGAAGATGACCCTCCTTTATTTTGTGGCATGTTGACCTTTTGTGTAGGCTAAGAGTCCTTGAATGGTTTCTTATCTACCTGATAAGAAGTGGGAACAGTATCCAGTCTCAATGTCACATCAATGGCCTCCTTAAGAGTGGCTGGTTGGAAAGCACGTACCAGGCCCTTAAGTCTATCCTATAATCCCTCAATGAATAACATCACACTTTTCCTCTGGGGCATATCCAGTACCATAACTACAATACATTGGAACTCTTTAATATAAGCTTCTGTGTGACTAGTCTTTCTAAGATGGGCCAACTCTCTATAATAGAGCTCTGTGTCCTTATGATCAAACTGTGTAATGAGTCACTTAGTGAACTCGACATAGGAACGTACCAAGGCATGATCCTGGGTGACCAATCCATGGTGCCACCAATCATATGCAATTCCCTTTAAATGCAACATAGCAAATTGAATAGCCTCACGCTCAGGCATGGGCCGCAAGGATAGATATATGTCTAGCTTGTGCACCCAAGCTCATGCACTCATATTACCTGAGCCATCATATGTAGCCAATGTGATCTTCCCAGTAGCTCTATTGAGGTCAAATTTATACTGTTGGGGTGGTCTATAACCATGATCTCCCTTGAATCTAGGTGTATCTCTATGCTGCACACAATACTGGGGAAGAGGGAAAACATCCCTAACCTCTGGGGGTAGAGCTCTCCACTCAGCTGTGGCTACCAAAATGGACTCCTGGAACCCAACCTTTGGTGGCTCCACCTATGCTAGCTGTTTACCTAGTACAAACTAAGGAAGCAATGGTCTATTCATAGTAGTTGTATGATGGCAATTTTGCCTAGAGGAATGAAGGGAGCTCCCATCTGAAGAATGGGACTGATGGCTATGCTAACTGCCTGCCACTGAAACTAATCTACTATGCCTGCCTTTGTGTCTATCCACCTCCAAACGCTCCAAGGTATCTTATAATCTATCTAAAGCCTGAGCAATCATGGGTTGAGTAGTGATGAGATTCCTCACCATCTCTCTCTCTTCCTCATCCTGATTTCTTCGAGCATCCACCTATTCTTCTGCCATAATAGGTTCCTGTTTTGTTCTAAACTCACGCTTGTATTGAGTTATTCTACGTGTATAATACCTATTTATATCAAATCTTCCCAAATGCATAGAAATAAAATATATTCACCCCTACAAGCTGGCAACAAGCATAGCTCTGATACCATTGAAAGATCCCTGATGGATCTCTTCTACTGATCTACTGTATTTTTTGCTATTTTAAATTGATTTTTCCTATTTATTAATATTTTCTTTCTGAAATAGATGGGAGTTGCAGAAGGGTTTGATTGTTTTTGTGTTTTGATGATTTTTTAGCAAGTAATTAATGAAGTACAAGAACATGAACAATTTTTGAAATTAAAAACCAAATATAGCCAAACAAATTCACTTCCAGGCAGAATTCTGGATATAAAACCAAATAGGTAACTAGATGAAAATTTCCAATAGTTTCAGGATGATTACAATCATAAATAAACCCAACCTGAAGGCTGAAGGAGAAGTGTAACCCAAAAAGAAACTGCGGCAAGGTTCTAGCCCTCTAAGTGCTGCACGTGGGAAGGAAGATGGCTGCCAAGTACAGTAGTACAGATGCAAAGTCCTCTCAACTAAAAAGAATTCTCAAATCCATGTTGAACTCTGTCACAATCACTGCACCCACCAGAAGGAATATTGAACAATCTCCAAGATGCTAATGAGCAAATCCAAATCAACAACCACTGAATTGGGGGCTACGTCCCAAATAGGCAAGGCATTGGGGTTGGCATCCCAAATGTTGAAAGCTCTTCTAGAGCCAAATCGCAAATCCAAAGATATAAAATGTCTAGAATAAAATAGAATTTGGTCTTGACCTCCTTATAACCCATTCACACTTAGCTCGAACCCTAAAAGCAACTCAATGTGGCATTGAGTGATAATATGTTATATTTCTCATTTTTAAGTGGTCAAGTACATAGAAAATGACCCTTTTTCAAATAAAAAGAAATCCATTCATCAAAAGGATCTGAGTCAAGAGAAAAATATTTAGAAAAGTCCAAGACCTTTCCAACGAGCTATTACACCATGGGATACGCATCTAGATAAGGCCAAAAACCCCTTATTACTCCAAAATGGCTATAAACTTAGCCTTATATAATTAAAAAATGCTAACTTAGGAAATATTTAAAATATAACCCAAATAGAGACAAAATACTCCAATGACACCATAAACCAGAAAGTCACCCTGCCACCTGTCTGTGACTGAAGTCAAAAATCAAGGATTCACTAGCAATCTCATCCCTAAAATCTAGGGATGCTCCTAGAAACTAGGAAACAAACCCTATTCCTCTGAAACTGAACTCAAAGAATAATCTCATGGAGACCCAACCCTGGGTATGATCATACCCTCCTAAAAAGTAGGGATAACCCCCATAAATTTAGGATCTACCTCTTAAAAATAAGGAACGTCTCCAAACTGATCAACAACTGCCAAAACACCAAGTCCCCAACATTGTATAACCATATTGGGTCTCTATCCAACATTGTCAACCTACAAGACCCCATAATAAGCTGACTCACATGTCTCTACTAAACCGAGCTAAAGAGGGGACATGACATATGAGCATTAGCATCCTAAAATAACATTTGGACATGAGCTCAAATGTGAGGATTGAAGCCCAACCATTGTAACATTTTAAGGATAAAACTCCAGCATATTCTATAATAAGCTTTATCAAAATCAAGTTTGATTAAATTAGCATTTTATCTCATTTATTGATCCCATTCACATGTTTTCCATGCAAGAATAAGATTATTAAGGATGTATCTTCTTACAATAAATATAGTTTGTTCAGCTCTTACAATTCCTTGCACCACTGGTTTTATCCTCATAGCTAAAGCTTTCGCAATGATTTTACAAGAGGTATTAAGTAAAGTGATGGGGTGCCGACCAGATATAGTATCTTCCTTTTTTCCCTTTAGGGAGGAGTTTTATTATGCCACCATTAATGTTTGGTCCTAAAGAGCTTGTCTTAAATGCTTCCAGGTAAAGGCAATACAAATTTTCCTTAATAATATGCCACATAGCTTGGTAGAATTCCATTTGAAGCCCATCATTGCCTAGAATTTTTTAAGGGGCCATAAAAAAAGGGCTTTTTTCAGTTCTTCTAAGGAAAACATTTTATCTAAAAAATGACTATATTTAGGATCTATTTTGTTAGGAATATGCTCCCTAACAATATCCTCAAGAGCTTGTTGACTGTCCTGCCATTGATCATCCTTAAAGAGCTCCGCATAAAACCTTTTAAATAAGGTACATATATCAGAAGGATTAGATTGAGGTACATCTGATTCATCCTTGATCGCATCAATTCTTTCCTTATTATGTTTGTAGTTAAGGTAACTAAAAAAGTACTTAGTAACCTTGTTACCTTTTTTGATCTAGTGCAGTCTAGATCTGATTTTAGCACGTCATCTTTTATAATTATCAATTTTATGTAATTGAGCTTCTGTAGAAACAATGGAGGTTTGAAGTCTAATACTATTAGGATCAACATTAAGCATTTTTCTAAACTTTGACAAAAATTCATCTTTGATAAAGCACTCAAATAAAAATAAGATTGCATTGAGAAAGTAGTTCTTGCTACAAATTTTTATTTTTAAAAAATAAGTTGAGAAGAGTTATAAAAATAAGTTTGAATATTAGAAAAAAATGAATAGAGATGAAGACTTAAATCTAATCACTAATGGAGGTAGATTATTCAAAACCCAAGTCAAATAATATTAAATCTAATTATAGGCGTAATTAAATTAATGAAATGGCATTAATGGCTAGTTTAATAATGAGCAACCATTCAATTATCATCAATCATATTTGGAATTAAATAATTAAATTAAATATTGTATACATCTAAATTTGTTCTCTCCCTTGTTGCTACTAATTTTCATCCATAATTCATCCTAATATTAATCTATTCTAGTCCCCTAATCACTATTTTATCATTGCCAACATTTTTCTTGTCATACACTAACCGTATATCATCCCATGTCTTAATTAATTATTCTAAATCACAACCCACTTATCACTAATCCTAATTTATCCATAATTTTAGAATTTTTAATTATAATCCTATATAGCCCCATTTTCTCCTATAAATCACATTCTAATCTCCACCTAATCACACCTAACCATCATTAGCATCCTAAAGAGAATCTAGAGTCTTCCAAATTCTCTAGAATCTTCCACACTTCTCCTTCTCTAGAACTCTCCAAGGAATTTTAAATTCCTAGAAATCCTCTTCCTCTTCTTTTTAAACAAGCATATCTCCATGTAAACCATGAACTTCAATGTTAAATCCTTCATGTCAAAAATAAATTTATTAAGAAATCTTATGTTATCATCTTGTAAAATAAATCAGCCAATTCATAGCCAACATGGTGTCAAAGTCCCAAGTCACAAAACAATACAACATTCAAGCTTTCAAGTGCAATAATTTTTTGAATCTAGAGCACATCATTTGCATTTGGAGGTGAATTGATTGCATGGCTAAGGTATGAATATTTTATTTCAAATTTTATTTGCATTTTCTTTTCCTACCTTGCCCAATCAAAATGTTTAGTTGGAATTTAGATTGATTTTTGGTAATTTGGCATGCTAGAATTATCGTTTTGCATTTGAATCTTATTTCCAAATTTAACCTAATATAAATATTATGTAATCTTCAACTTTGGCAATTGTGCTTGTGACATTTCATATATTTTAAAGTAGTTATTTACATAAGGAGCTCCAATTTTTCAATCTCATTATTTATTCATCCCAATGATGGATCGCAGAGTGTGATCTAAAATTTGTATATACTTTGTTATTTTTCCAAAAGATTATTCATAAACATTTTTTTGTTGTAATACTACAATTTTTGTCACCCAAAAAGAGTCTAAAAATTAAAGTGTTGTTTATAAAATTTAATTTGTAATATTTATTTGGATGAGAAACTTCCTAGGTCTTTTTATCTCTATACTTTAAAGAGTTCTCACATAGGTTCCACTCCAAATATAGTTAATTCAAATGCCATTGTATCAAGAACATTCCATAATTAATTTTTTAAATTTATATCATTAATATGGTATATATAACATATATTCTCTCTTTCGAATCTTCTTTAGGTATTTTCTATCTGTGTATCTCACACCTAAGTCTATGTGAACTAGTCCTTATTTTAGATGTGAGAATATTCTCATTCCATTTAATTTTTTTCCCATATACTCCTCATGATTTTCATAAGTTCATGGTTATATTTTGTGTTATGAAAAAATGGATCTAATCTAATTTACATCAAATATACCTTTAAACATTTAAACAGGCCTAAACAAATATATAATAGTAAATTAGACCTAGATAATTGATTCCACCTTTAGATTAATAGAGAAACATGCAAGGTTTAGGTTTATCTGATTCCATTTGGAGATCAGGTGATAGTCATTAGAATCTAAGAGGAGAGAATAGTGCACCATAACAATATAGCGATAACCCATAAAACTCATAGTGATTAGAGAGTTCTTAGAAATTTCAATACTACCAATTTCCATATCTAGAAAAATTCATGAATGTGAAATATATTTTGATGACTATGTTATTTTGATCTAGGGCTTCAAAAACCTCACTCAATTTTTTGTACTTTTTCTTAACTATAATAATGGACTTATTCTTCTTGCCCTAAATGAATGGCTAAATGTGAAAACTAGAAGGAAAAAAATATATGTTTTTCTACTTGTGTTAAACTTAGCTTGATTCTTTAATAACCCCTCAACATTATACAATATTTAAAATAACATTTCAATAATTGTAGTTTATCATCAATGCAAGCTATTGCAATACAATGTTTTGATAACATAAAGTTTATTACTTCAATGAATGCTCTAATGATTGCATTATTTCTATAAAATATTTTAAATTTTCATTAGATTCATGTGAACAATAAGAAAAACTCTATCTTTCAAATGATTCTTCTTTTAGTTCTTTCAATGCCTAAATTCGATAGGGTTATTATGTATTTATAGATGGATTGAATTAAAAAATGGACCTTATTAGCACATAAACCAAAATCAAATAACTTCAAAAAAGGTAAGAAGGTATAATAAGGGTCACACATGGTGAGGGGTAGAATAAACCAAATGTGTTAGAAACCTGCTTGCATAGAGATTAATCTAACACTGAAAATATAACAAGTATACATTGATTTAAAAGAAGAGAGCATTATTGTTCTGAAATAACAAAATCACACTATGAAGTATCACACACCTCTTTGAGGAAACCTCTTTTGAGCACGACTCAATATAAAATATTCAATACATGACCCGTCCTCTTACACAAACTCTCTATTTAAACTAATATACTCATGACAACTACTACTTTCCATACGTGTAGGATAATTACAAATAGAAAATTGAATAACTTATAAACTATATGCATCCAAGATTTTATTTATAACATATAATACACCCTCAAAGAGTTAGGATGAAGGGGTCCTGTAAACTACGAATACAAAATGAAATGTGATCATGTCTAAATTATACACTAACCTCTTGAGAGAGCAACAATAATAAATAAATCTAAATAATGAAACACTTACAACACATGAAATGAATATTCATTACCTTCTCCATTGTGTGATAAATGGTAGATTTGTTCTTTCTTGCTTGATGTGGGTGCTCAAATATTTTCCAAATAAAGGGAATTAGGTATCGTGTGGTTGAAAATTGCTTTGATCTCAATGGATTCACAAGGATAATTTGATAGAGTTTCAATAGTTTGAAGGTGGATAATTTGAGTGGAGGATTGCACATTAATTTATAGGCTTGAGGGTGATGAGATGAATAATTGATTATAATTTGAATTTGTTGAATTATTAAAATAATCAATGGTTGGATTTGAGTTCTCATCCCAATGGATGATGACTAATTCCCACATGTTGAGAAGAAAGATGAAAAATAAGTTGGTAATTGAGTGACTCAACATGAATGGGTTAAGATAGTTGAAAAGTCAAGGGATGACTTATAATTTGGTTGAAATATTCTTATATGACGCATAAATTGATTAAGTAATTTGAGGAAGATGGTTGGATGAGTCAACATTTAGTTGAGACAAATGTAGAGGATGTCTAGATGAGGTTGAAAATCCATATTTTTTATTAGCTTTTGGAGGTAATAGGTATGCATGATTTAATTAACTAATTACGAATTAATATATTAATCTAAAAATGGAGGGAAATGATGTTAATATGAATTAAAATTATGGATGGTGGAGGGTTAGCATATCAAAGTTAATTTTGACACTAAATATTGAAATGTAGGTGTCTAAATTTTCCCCTTTTTGAATTGGTATTGTGAATCAATGCCATTTTGAAGAATAGAAAACAAAATAGAGCGTTGATGATTGTGGATAAAAGAGTTTTCCCATATAACTATAAATTAAAGTGATGATTCCCCCTCTAGTATTTGTGTGGTAAAATGGATGAACACTCAAAATATTTTAAGGGAAGATAATGAGATGATTATCATCAATAATGAAGATACTTGTCTCAATACAAATTCTCACAACATGGTAGAGAGTATGTGTAAAATGATTTGGCCCTAGTGATTTAATGCAAGAGAAGAGATTGGGAAAATAATGTTTTCCAATAATAGACTGCATGTTTGGATGGTGCTTAAGGAATCAAGGTAATTAGGAGTAGATGTAGGAATGATATATCCCGATGATGGTAAGCTACAGGGCATAAAATGAAAAATATAAATTGTTCAATGTGTGACAAAAGTTGTACAAGATTGAGAGTGACAAGAAATGATAAATATGTTTATCACTTTTATTAAATGATAGTATAAAATGTGGATGAAATGACTTGGATGGACAATTATGGCCAAATTAACCCTAGATACCACATGTACCCAAGCATTGCCTACATTGTTTGAATAAACCTTAGGCCAATGTAGTTCTCCAAATGTGGAAAGATATTTAAAGTTATGATGTAATGTAAGATTGTCCCATGGATGTTATTAACCCATTTAAGATAATTATTGCACATTGTGGTTGGATGCGATGAGACCTGCCCAATGAATTAGGGTTCAGAGGAGCATATGTGGGAACGATATATCTCTTTGTAAAATTACAAGTTTAGATTGGTTGACTAATTCAATAATTAATTGATTGATGTATTGAGTGATGTATTAATTTATGGAGAAATGATAGATATTGTGATGTTGTCAATCCCAATTGACAGGTACAAGAGATTGAAAGAAAAGAGTAAGAAATGATTGTGGATGATTGATGTGCAAACATAAATAAATAAGTTAATGGAATGCATGGATTAATGATGACATATCACATGGATTTGATTTATGGATGAAATATAAAGGGGATAATGGGATGTATGGTGCAACCAATTTTGATTTTGCATTGGAATGCTTCAAAAAGGAAAGGAAAACAAATTCATTGTTTATAAAATGGTAAATTTGGCATTGATTGTGGAGAATTCTTCAAAGGGAATGGAAAATACGTTGAAAAAGTGAAATTTTCAATAAGTGAGGAAAATTTGTTCATTTGAGCAGTGAATTCATCTAAGTGGGTGGTGAATTCATCTCGAAAGCTTAGTTAGATATAAGTGATGAGGATTGATAAATTGATGTGCTTTATTATGGGATTGTGAATGTTAATGAATATATTTGAGATGGATAATGAGCATGCAATGATTAACATGGCCTTAGAGCATTTTTTAGATCAATTTTCTTTGTAGGATAAGGAGTACATCATAATAGCCTTGTTCAAGATGACCCAAAAATGCTTCGTTTGAGGATGTGATTGTGTGGATAGTTGCATTGTATATGCTTTGTTTAGAGTTCAAACAATAATTCTAGCATTAATAACTGATTAAGAGTTGAGAAACCTTTATTTGATACAACATATGATAATATGCACCAATGGTATGTAAAAATCATGATGTCTATTGTGTTATATGCATAAGGACTGATAGATTCACAATTGCAAGACTCAGTGAATCATGATGTGAAAGATCATAATAACACTATTTATAATGCACATAGTGATGTAGACACAAGAATAAATAATAAAGACAAGATAAGAAGAGATGTTTTGCATCAATAAAAACCATGTAAGTAAAATAAAAAGAAAGTAAACAATCAATTGTACAAGAAACTAAGTAAATACACAAGATGTACAAACAAGTAAGAAAATGTATTTTTGGATGTCCTTAGTTAGAGTAGAACCCTTTGGTATGTGAGATCTTTGACAATGTTAAACCATTCAATGAGTAATCCATATAAGGGATGACTAGGTTATGTAGCTAAAGACAATGATTATTTTTTTTTTTTTTTTTTGAGGATTTTCTAATATTTTTTTGGCTTTTTTATACAAGGACTACTAGCAAAGGAACACATTTTTTCTAGCACTAAGGAAGGGAATGATAGTAGATGGAAGGGATATATTACGGATGAAGTATCCAGATGAATAGAAATGGATAGGAATTAAGATAATAACTATAAGGGACATGTTGCTAAGAACTAAGTGTCTATTCATCTAATCTATGTTTCTAAGAACACGTCTCAAGATGTTTCCACTCCTTGTAAATGTCAAAAGTGAGAGGAAGGGTGGTGTTAGGATGGCATAGATTGGATTGACAAAGATGGGTTGTGATGGGTTTGGGATGAAATGGATAAGGATGAGTTTGGATAGATAAAGATAGTTAAGAATGGGTTTATAATAGGTGTAGATGGGTAAGCATGGAGGGATGATTTAGAATGCATAAGATTGAATGGGTTTTCCCCCAACTGTAGGGTACTTTGAGATAATTAATTATTTTATGCATGATGCTAGAATCTAGTTTTCACCATGGTACTTGCCTAAAGCACCATAATAATGATTTTCATTTTTGGATGGCAAAATTCTTTTTTATCTCTCTTTTTATTTATTTATTTTAATTTTTTTGTTGTTTTTTTTTTTTTTTTGGCATCTCAATTATGGAAGTGTGTGAGATACATGATGTTGATCCAAATTTACCAAGATACTATGTGCTACCAAAAAGGGTGAAGAAGAAGGTGTGTTGGATGAAGGATGTGGGTTGAGTGCATGAAGGATTTGGAGGGATGGAATGATTGTGGGGATAAGTATAGGTTTCATGATGTGAAGGGTCATTAGGACCAACAATCTTACATTCAATAAGACTAGGAGTGGTTGCATGTGGGATGATTTTGGAATTCACTTCTACTTTAATGGTGCCTTCAATATGTGATGGGGATCCACCATGAAACTATACTAATGTAGGGGGTATATTAATGTTCTCCTCTACTGGTGCCTTAGAAAGGTTTTCACCAAGGGACTCTTCTTGATTATTTTGATTTTGATTTTGATTTAGATTGTCCAATAGTGCCTCAAGGAGGTTTTCACTAAGGGACTGGTATTTTTGATTTTGTAGATTTTGAGTTGGATTGGAATTACAATTTGGATTTTGAACATTTGATAGTGCCTCAAAGAGGTTTTCACTAAGGGACTTGTATTTTTGAGTTTTAGGATTTTGATATGAATTGTGTTACATCTCAATTCTCACACCTAAACTGATTTACATATTTATCCATGGATTAATATTAAAGTTAATTTGTTTTGTTACTTTTTAATTAAATCTTAAGTCATATATTGTTATGCGACATATGTGTGTTACTTAGATTTCATGAGTTTATTAGTATGAGGTGGTTAATTATGAATTATGTACATAATGATTATGTTACTTGTTATAGTACTATTTTATGACTATATCATGATGAAATTGACTAACTACCTTCTTGTCTTGAATGTGATGCAGGAGAGTTCATCCCTTAGAACGTGATGGAGGGAGAGCATCATCAGAGAGGGTGGCATAAAAGGAAATAGTGAAGGATGATAGAGGAAATTGTTAAGACCCATGCACACACCACATTAGGTTTTAAAATATAACATGCATTTTGTGTTTGGTTTGATAGTATTAATTCGCTTTTGAATTAAATTGCAGTAGATGTTATAACTTGTGTGTTTTAAACATTAACATATTTATATAGGATAAATCTTGTATGAGTTTATATTTTATATTTATATGTGGACATAGTGCCTTAATTATAATATGTTTATATAAGATTAGTCTATTCATGCTTGTGAACAAGGAAATGTAAATCTTATGATTAACATCTTATTATTATTTTATATAGAATAGTTAATGTATTAAATAATGTTTTATAACGTTAAGTTTGCAAAGATTGATATTCGAGAATATCAATGTTTGACAAGCTTTTGTGAATACATATATGGTCTATATACAATAGTAAGGAATGCAAACAATTAGTGGGAGATAATTTAAAACTAATACTTGTTTAGTTTATTATCAAAGGATAATTATCTTATTTTATATGACAGGAGTTTGAATATCCTAAAAACCTATCTTATAATCTAAAGTCTAGTTTTGAATTATATGCATGGACTACGCAAAGATTTGTAAGAGTGAGTTATGATGGCAAAAATGGACTTGTTTAATTTTATACTTGGGTTTAAAAATGTAGTTGGCATGCATAGTTGGATTTGGATTTAAAAATAATAATGATTAGTGAATTTCAAGAAAGCTCGATACAGTAATTAGGGCTTATTCTGGTTGTTAACTGGGATTTAGCGAGTTAAGTGAAAAATAGTGGATTAAGCATGAACAACTAATTGGGAGCTAGTAGATACATGCAAATTATGGTCAATTTAGGATTGACATGAAAATTTTAATTAGTAGCTAGCCAAAGAAAAGAAGAGACATGACTAAGGAGAAGAGGAAAGGAGTTGAGCACGAAGAAAAGGGTTTTTTGATTTCAAATTGGTAGTGTTGAAGAGGATGGTGATGTAATTTTTTTAATATCAACTTAAAACATTTATGTGAAAATGAATTTATCATTTGGGATTTGAATGATAGTAATTTAAATGAAAAGGTACAGGGTTAGCCCTATGAATGGCTCGGCCATCCACAACACTAACCCTATACTCTATAAAATCCTCAAGAATGTAAACAATATTTGTGTTCATTTGCTAGGGCTTGGAGTATTTAACTTGCAATGCTGAAAATATAAAAACCTAGGCAAATGGTTGATAAACTTATGGACTGTGTATATTTTAGAATCCCTATATGTTTATATACTCATAAAATTTAAGGTTGGTACTTTGAGCATATGGACATAATAAAAAGGTTTGGTACCCATTTAAATTTGTATGAAGTCTATATCGATTTAAAATAGGAAGAGTCAATTATAATTTATGTTTGCTTTTGGTTTGGGGATTTGGTATATTCAGTGACTGTGAACGTAGGTCAATTAAACCAAAAATGATAACAATGTCTGCATAAGATTATTTATACAAATAATACATTGAATCTTTAGAGTGTGCACTCAGATGATGCTCTCCCTCCCCATTGTTGTACTTACTTGGAAACTATAGTTGAGATTATTAGAGATACAGTTGAGTTAGATTAACTCAAGTTTTGTGGATTATAGTATCTATCATTGTACTTTTGATGAGGCTATATGTCTATTGGAAATGTAATTAATTAATTTTAATACACTTATAATGGTGACTATACTATTGTATTAACCATGGTTGGATTATATATTATGATTACTTTTCTTGTGCAATTGTGATTATTTACTAGTGATCGGTAAATATTGTTGTTACATGTTTGCTTATGTTTTAGATTAAGGTAAAAGTAGGTTCTGAAGGGGCCCCGAAACCCTTTACATCAAAAAGAAAGATAAACCATTTAGCACAACCAAGATTAAAAGAAACTGAAACCAGTAAAACAACTAAACCAGGTTTTATAGGGACCTGCTACCAACAGATGTGACCAGATAAAACTGTCGTAAAAACACTGGAAGGAAAGTTAACAAACTGGATCAGCAACCTGAAAAACCTCCCAAACTAGTAACCAGCAAACCAGTGAAGCAACCAGTTTACTAACCCAAAAAAACCAGTCAGCAAAAGGGAACATTAGATTTTCCTTTTGAATTGAGGTTTTTTTTTACACGACCGAAGATTCTTATCTAGAGGGGGGACCAAAGGCTTAGACTTCTTCCTCTTAATTGTTGTCCATCCATCCTCTAACTTTTCTACCTCATCAACCCATGCCTCGGAAGACAATGATCCATGGAACCCAGGGGACACGGATGCCACAACAAACTCCTTGTGAGAATCAGACAAAGTCTGGCTCCTAGGAGGATCCTCCAAAACAGGGGAAGAGACCAATGCCACCTTAACCATTGGCTCAAAAAGCTCACAAACCACAGCCTCCGCAAGAGCTTTAAAGGAATGTTTCACTAGAGAATCCTCCACAACCACCGGCTCGGAGTGAATACTATCCTCAGTCTCAGGGACAGCCGGAGCTTCCAAGGGTTGTTTAACCATGTAATGCTCAGAGGAAGCCTCAGACCACCAAGAAGGTGATCTTCTAGATTTAGATCTCCCAGTAGCACAACGAGCAGCAATATGACCCGCAGGTGGCACTTCCTGCAATGAAAAGGGATACCCTCAAAATCCAACATTTGTGTCCAAGTACCCCTTGGGGCATCCAAGTAAATCGCCTCAGGAAGGCCCTTAGAAACAACCAAATCTACCAGAAAGCGTGTACAGGTTGAATGGAGAATATCCAAAGTGTCTGCATCCACAAATAAGAAATCCCCAATAGCATTTCCAATAGTTTTAAAAACCGAATCATGCCAAAGATGTATTGGAAGATTAGGGAGCCGGACCCAGATAGGGAAATTATTAAAGGATTTCGAGAGAGGATCAAAATCCATATGCCATGGTTTGGCCATAAGTGGATATCTGCCCTGCCAAGAAAAATTATTTTGGCAGAAAATAATCTTCCTGTCATTGGAGTAGAGGAACTTTGCTATAAAAAAACCTTTAGTTTGCTTATGTTAGTTATACTTAGTTTAGTATGTTAAAAATCACTAATTATATTCTCATGGTGTAATCTAATGAAAGAATAAATGTTAAGTAATTAAAAAAAAATTGCATTGTTTTAGTAAATCCTTATGGGGATGTTACATTGTGGTATCAGAGCCAGGTCTCGAACTCTAAGACTTAAAGATTATGATAATGTTTTGTATTTTTATGTTACCAGAAAGAAGAATGGTGTGAACAAAAGCATCAGGTGAGGGTCCTTCAAATTCTAATGACAATAACCCTTAGTTTGATTTTAACCAATTTGCCACTAAATAAGCTACAAAGTTAGATCAAATTCGTGTGACCATGAATGAGACTAGGGACACAATTATAGCCCTAGATCAGGAAATTCATGGACATGAGGAAGAGGCACAATAGGATGAGTCTAAATAACATCTTGTTAAGTAGGAAATTTCTCAAGAAAAGAGACATGAGGAAGTGCCTCAAGATGTTAGAGTGCATGTAACTGTAGAGTTGGCTAGGGATATGAAAAAGGTGAACCCACCTAAGTTTGATGGAACCATTATGGGAGATGAAGATGAAGCATGGTTGACTGAAATGGAGAAGTATTTTGAGATTCAAAACTATTATGAGGTCACCAACATTTTTTGGGGAGCTTATCAATTGGTTGGAGAAACAACTATGTGGTGGGCCAACAAGAAGTTGAAAATGAATATGAACTCAACCACCATTACTTGGGAGTAGTGTGTGACAGTATTTAGATCATGGTGGCTTCCAAATTTTTATTTTGATCAAAAGCTTACATATTTTTAGAATTTGAAGCAAGGAGACTTATCAATGAATGAGTACTAAAAATAGTTCACCAAACTTTTGAAATATGTCCCTCAGTATCAGGCTAATGAGAGGTTCAAGATTAGGAAGTTTTTCATGGGATTAAAACCCTAGATTGGTGGAGAGGTGGATGTTCATGGACCATCTACCATGGACAAATTCTTTGAGAAAGCAGTCAAGTAGGAGTAAAAGGTGAAATCTCTTACTCAAGTCCGAGACAAGTTTAAGAAAAAGTATGGAAGTTCAAAGCCAAATTTTAAGAATAAGAATTGGATGCAGAAGTGTGGAGACTCCAAGAATCAGTTCAAGAATTAGAATAACAAATTCAATAGTGATATAGGTAGCAAGAAATTGAGTAATGGTTCTAAAGGTAGTTTTAGGGAAAACTAACAATCTGATAGGAAGGGACCACCATGAGGTTGCTTCATCTATGGAGGTGACCATTTCATGCGTGAATGTACCCAAGATAAGTTAAGAAATAAAGGTGTTTCCCCTCATCAAGGAACTTTTTAGTAATGTATTCATGTGGCGATTGATAATCGGCAAGTCAAATCCCAAGCTTCACCCATAGAACTATCAAGTATTTTATTTAAACATCCAGTTTTCATTTTGATAGATATAGGGGCTACATAATGTTTTATATCTCCTAGAATTCTAAATAAATCATCTAGAAAAGCTGGTGTAATGAAAAATGCATGGTAAATATAATATGGGAATGACTTTAAAGTCCAGGTGAATAAGTTTTTGGTAGAAGTAGAAATTAGGTTATCAGAATTCACCATGATTGTGGATCTTTATGTAACACCTCTAGGATCATATGATGTGATCTTAGGTTTCAACTGGCTTACAAAGCATAAATTCAAGGTTGATTGTTTTCTAAAAAGTGTTGAGTATCTTGATGATTATAGAAATTAGATACTAATTCAAGGTAAGAAAAGGGAGTTAAGTCTTAGGCATATTTCTACAATGAAACTCAGGAAGGCCCAAGGTAAAGAGTGTCAAGTATTTATCATTAAGATAAATGAAATGGAGGAAACTAAGGAACCATCAATTGAAGATTATCCTTTCCTTAAGAACTTCCATGATGTCTTTTCAAAATAATTTCTAGGATTACCTCCTAAATGGGAATTTGATTTCTCAATTGATATCAAACCAGGATTAGAACCTCAGTCTAAGGCTTTGTATAGAATGACAACCACTGAAATAGTATAATTAAAGGCACAACTTTGAGAATTATTGTCCAAAGGATTGATCAGACTAAGTGTGTCATCATGGGGTGCACCAATATTTTTGTTAAAAATAAGGATCGCACTCTTCAACTTTAAATTGATTATAGAATGTTGAATAAAACAACCATCAAGAATAGGTATCCTCTACCTCGAATAGATGATATTTTTTATCAGATGTGAAGAGCAACCACCTTTTATAAAATTGATCTTAGAGTTGGATATCGTCAGTTAAAGATAAAAGATTAAGATATTATAAAGATGGCATTTAAAACTCGCTATGGGCATTATGAGTTCATCGTGTTACTATTTGGATTGATGAATGCACCAACAACATTCATGAATCTCATGAATAGTGTGTTAAAATATTACTTAGATCATTTTATGCTGGTATTTTTAGATGAAATTTTTACATACTCAAGGGATGAAGAAGAGCATATTTAGCATTTGGAGCTAGTTTTGCATTGTCTGTAGAAGCATAGGTTGTATAGCAAGTTGTCCAAGTGTGCATTTTTCCAAAAGAAAGTGCAATATCTAGGACATATTATTTTAGTGGATCAAATTTTTGTTGATCCAGCTAAGATAAGAGCCATTATGGAGTGGTTGGCACCAAGGAATATGTACGAGGCAAGGAGTTTTATGAGATTAACAAGTTATTACAAGAAATTCATTTCAAATTTTTCCAAGATAGATAATTTGATTACTTGTCTACAACATAAGAATCATAGTTTTATCAGGTTAGATAAGTGTGAAGTATCACTTTAAGAATTGAAAAGAAGGCTTACTTTGACACTAGTGTTAAGAGTTCATGATCCTAATGGTCAATTTTAGTGATCACAAATGTGTCTGGGGATAGACTAGGAGGAGTCCTTATGCAAGATGGTGCAATAGTAGCTTATGAGTCAAGAACCTAAAGTTTTATGAAGTGAATTATGCCCCTCATGATCTTGAACTTGTAGCAATTATCCATGATTTGTAAGTTTGGATATGTTATTTGTTTGGAAATTCATTAGAACTCAAGACTGATAACTTGGGGCTTAAATACATTTTCACCCAGCCAAATTTAATACTCATCAGATGCACTAGTTAGAATTTTTATCTGAATATGACTTTGTTATTAATTAAATAAAAGGTAAAGAAAATAGAGTTGCTAACACTTTGAGTTGTAAAAGGTACATAATAGTTATGGATACTATCAGGAGTACTTTCAAGGATTATGTGATTGAGTTCTCTCTAAGGGATGAATTATATGACCAAGTCAGGAAAGCTTTGATAGAAAATGCACAAAATCCTAGGTATAAAGAATACAATTTTGAGAGTGATAGTCTTGTATGTTATAATAGAAGGATGTATGTGATGGATCAAGAGAATCTAAGCACATTGATAAAGGAACTGAAAAACACCCCATATTTAAGATACACAAGAGTGACAAAGCTTATGGCAAAACTTAGACCACTATATTTCTGGAAGGGAATCAAAAAAGATGTAGTGAACTTTGTGTCTCATTATCTGGAGTGTCAACGAGTGAAAGCTGAACATGTGTATCTAGTTAGAATGTTATATCTACATGACATACTAGAGTGAAAATGACAAGTGATCAATATGGACTTTGTACAAGGATTATCATTATCTCATAATAGGAGTGACATGATCTTGGTTGTGGTAGATAAACTAACCAAGGTAGCACATTTTATCCCAAGCAATTTTTATAGATGATGTACAAACACTTACAAGGAAGTTTATAAAGGAATTATATTGATTGCATGGCTTTTTAGAGAAGATCATATCAGATCATGATCTAAGAATAAATTATAGATTTTGGTTAACAATGAACTCAACTTTGGGTACACAACTAAACTTTAGTACTACATATCACCCATAGACTGACAGTCAAAATAAGCGAGTTAATTAGGTTTTATAGGATCTTATTCGAATGTATTGCATGGATCAACAATATAAAGGGCAAGAATACCTTCCATTGGTTGAGTTTACGTATAATAACTCATACCAATCTTCTTTGATTATGGCACTGTTTGAAGCACTTTATGGGAAAAGGTGTAGGATGCCATTCAATTTGGATAGGTTGAAAAACAGGGTAGTCTTTGGACTTGAGATGCTTTCAAAAATAGAAGAATAGATTAAATAAATCAAATAGAGATTGGCTAAGGCCAATGATAGGTATAATAGCTATGCTAATTTGAAAATAATAGTTAGATAGTTTGTAGTAGGTGATAAAGTATTTTTATGAGTTAAGCCATAAAAGAGCTCGATTAAATTTGGGAAATTAAAAAAACTTTCACCAAGATATGTAGGACCTTTTGATGTTTTAAAAGTGGTCAATCCTATAGCATATAGGCTTGCTTATCCACCAACCCTAGCTCTATTACATAATGTCTTCCATGTATCTTATCTTAAGAAGTATATCGTTGATCTTTCATATGTGTTGGATTGGAATATTTTGTAGGTGTTAGACGTTGGGGTGGTCACGATAGAACCAATCATAGCAATTGACACTCACAAACTTCATTTGTGAAATAGAGAAGTGTCATAGTATAAGGTCTTGTGGAACCAATGCTCTGAGGATAGTGCTACTTAGGAGGACTACGAAGATTTATACAGATTATTTCCACATTTGTTTGCTTGATTGATGCTAGATACTAGATTTTTATTTCTATTAACCTATGTTTGTTATTCATAACTATAGTTTGAATAAGTGTCACTGGGATGATGACCAGTTTTAGTGGGGAATGATGTTATATCCTGATTCTCACACCTAAACTAATTTACATATTTATTCATGGATTAATATTAAAATTAATTCATTTTACTACTTTTTAACTAAATCTTAAGTTATATATTGTTATGGGATAGATGTGTGTTACTTAGATTTCATGAGTTCATTATTATGAAGTGGCTAATTATGAATTTTGTACATAATGATTATGTTACTAATTGTTCTAGTATTGTTTTATGATTATATCATGATGAAATTGACTAACTACCTTCTTTTGTGAGTGTGATGCAAGAGAGTTCATCCCTCATAACGTGATGGAGGGAGAGCATCATCAGTGGGGGTGGCAGAAATGGAAATAGTGAAGGATGATAGAGGAAATTGTTAAGACCCATACACACACCACATTAGGTTTTAAAACATAATATGCATTTTTTGTGTTTGATAGTATTAGTATGATTTGGAAGTAAATTGTAGTTGATATTATAACTTGCTTGTTTTAAACATTAACATATTTATATGGAATAAACCTTGTAGGCATTTGTATTGTATATTTATATGTAGACATAGTGTTTTAATTATAATATGTTTATATAAGATTATTCTATTCATGCTTGTGAATAAGGAAATGTAAATCTTATGATTAACATCTTATTGTTATTTTATATAGACTAGTTAATGGCTTAAATAACGTTTTATAATGTTACGTTTGCAAAGATTGATATTCGAGAATATCAATGTTTGAAAAGCTATTATGAAGACATATATGGTCTATATACAATAGTAAGGAATGCAAACAATTAGCAGGAGATAATTAAAAATTAATACCATTTTGGTTTATTATCAAAGGATAATTATCTTATTTTATATGATGGGAGTTTGAATATCTTAAAAAAACCTATCCTATAATCTAAATTCTAGTTTTGAATTATATGCATGGACTACGTAGAGATTTGTAAGAGTGAGTTATCATGATAAAAGTGGACTTATTTAATGTTATACTTAGGTTTCAAAATTTAGTTGGCATGCAAAGTTGGATTAGATAAAAAATAATGATTAGTGAATTGCGAGAAAGCTCGATACAGTAATTAGGGCTTTTGTTGGTTGTTAACTGGGGTTAAGTGAGTTAAGTGAAAAATAGTGGATTAAGCATGAACTGAAAACTGGGAGCTAGCAAATACATGAAAATTTTCATCGATTTGAGATTCACATGGAAATTTTAATAAGTAGCAAGCTGAAGAAATGAAGAGACACGGTTGAGGAAAAGAGGAAAGGAGTTGAGCAAGAGTAAAAGGGTTTTATGATTTCAAATTGGTAGCATTGAAAAAGTTGGTGATGTAATTTATTTATATCAACTAAGGAAATTTCTATGTAAATGAATTTGTCATTTAGGGTTTGAATGATAGTAATTTAAATAAAAGGTATAGGTTCAACCCTATGGATGGCTCAACCATCCATAACACTAACCCTATATTCTATAAAATCTTGAGGAATGTAAACAACAATTGTGTTCATTTGATAGGGTTTGGAATATTTAACTTGCTATGTTGAAAATACAAAAACCTAGGCAGATGGTTGATAAACTTATGGACTGTGTATATGTTAGAATCCGTATATGTTTATATACTCAAAAAATTGAAGGTCAGTACTTTGAGCATATGGACATAATAAAAAGGTCTGGTACCCATTTAGATTTATATGAAGTCTATGTTGATTTAAAATGGGAAGACTCAATTATAATTTATGTTTGCTTTTGGTTTGGGGATTTGGTATATTCGATGATTGTGAACTGAGGTCATTTAAACTAGAAATGAAAATAATGTCTACATAATACTATTTATAAAAATAATATAGTGAATCTTTGGACTGTGTATTATATATTGAGAACCGTGGAAATATAATAAATGAAAGTATGTTATAGTATGCAAAATGCAGGAAAAATTGTATTCATAACTGAGTTCATATGTGTTATAAAATAATGAGAATTTTATAAAAAGGGTATTCAAAATAGGGTATATCTATATTCATAAATTATGGATTGTGTATGTGTTTCAAAATAGTGTATAAAAACAAGAATGTAATATGACTGTGCATATTATAATTACTCACAAAACTACAACTATATATGGGTATACATTGGTGTTATTATTGTAGTAATCTAGGTATTCACTTAGCACTACAAACAGGGAGAATACATATTTATAAGCTTAGAGTTTGGTGAAATATTATAAGACTTAGGTCTGTATTTTAAATTTATTGAGTAAGATTTGATACAATGGCATATTCAAGGAACTTCCATTTATCTAAATATTTGACTATAGTCAATTTGGGGTTAAAGAATAGAGTTGTATTTTTTACATAGAATCTATTATTATAATAGTGGTATTTTAGAAAATCAACATGGTTGAATTGTGGCATAAGTTATATAATTAATAATGTTATGTATTGAGTGGTTCGATTTACAAAGGAAACTATGTATATTTAGGTATTTTGGGTGGACTGTGCATGTTTGTAAAAAGAATAGAGCTTTAGTATTTATAAAGGATGATCGTCAATAAACATTAAATTCAATACTTATACAGTTGTATATTTTACAAAAATTTAAAGGTTTAAGAAATTACATTTTAGTTTTGTAAATACCTAGAAATGAATTATGTAAATTGATATAAAACTATGTATATCTAAACAGTGGTATGTTTAAATTATCTATATTATGGGATATATATAATAGAAATGTATCTAAATATATGAGATATATGTATAGGAGAATTTAGGTCTTCTTACACGTGTATATCCTATATTTATAATTTAGGTGGCATGAATATACTTATAGTATGTGACTGATCACATAATTCATGAAATCCTAATAGATTGGGAACTATAACTATATACACATAGCCTAAATTCTGGAATGAATAAATTAAGTATTTTTAAATAAAGTTTAACAAATTATTAAGTATTTTGTGCTATATTGAATGGTTTGAACTTTAGGCTATGAAATTGATAAATTTTGTACATAGCATTTATTTAATAAAAATAGATTTTTGGAATGACTTGTATTATACCCATATGGTATATAAACTTATTTTTTGTAATATTCTATATATATTATAATAAGGTTCATTCATATGTTTGACGGACTAAACATTTGTAAAGTAATTATTTTTGTAACTAGTATATGGATTGTACTTACTAGTAGAAATAATTGCATGAATCTGTTGGTTATTATTAAATGTTAACCAAATCTATCATTGATGGTTCTAACTAAGAAGTGAGACATACTTCACTAGCTTAGTTAGCATCACCAATGCAAAATGAAGGAAATTCAATCAAGTGGTGTGGAATGAATTGTATTATACCCATATGGTATAAAAACTTATTTGTTGTAATATTTTATATATATATATATATATATATATATATATATATATATATATATATATATATATATATATATTATAATAAGGTTCATTCATATGTTTGATGGACTAATTATTTTTGTAACTAGTATATGGATTGTACTTACTAGTAGAAACAATTGCATGAAGTTGTTGGTTATTATTAAATGTTAACCAAATCTATCATTGATGGTTCTAACTAAGAAGTGAGACAGACTTCAGTGGCTTAGCATCATCAATGAAAAATGAAGGTAATCCGATCAAGTGGTGTGTATGAAATTGACTTATCCTGGAGATTAATAGCTATTTGAAAAACTTTGGTCAAATAATATTAGATAGACATTGTCATTTCATATGTATGATTTACGTGTTTAAAAAATATCATGTTATATCATATTTTCTTTATGATACACATCATGTAGTAGGAATCTTACACCACATGAGTACGAGCATATCTCTCTAGATTCTCACACCGCCACTATCTACCCATCCATGAAGGAAGGCCCATTCTCTATTTGGGGGATTGTGTAGGGGATTGATGGTTTATGGTTGGTGTGGAAAAGTGCTCGGATGATGCTCTCTCTCCCCACTATTGTGCTTAATTGGAGACTACACTTGATATTATCAAAAATATAATTGAGTTAGAGTAACTCAAGCACTGTGAAGCATAATATCTATCATTATAATTTTGATGAGGTTATATGCCTATTGAAAATGTAATTTATTAATTATAATACAATTACAGTGGTGACTATATTGTTGTAGTAGTCGTGGTTGGATTATATATTATGATTAATTTTTTTGTGCAATTGTGATTATTTGTTAGTGATCAGTAAATGTTATTGTTAGATGTTTATTTATGTTAATTATACTTAGTTTAGTATGTAAACAATCACTAATTAGATTCTCATAGTGTAATCTAATGAAAGAATAAGGGTTGAGTAAGTAATGTTTTTTTAAATAAAAAACTAAACTATTCTAGTAAATCCCTGTGGGGATGTTATAGATTGGGATTACAATTTGGATTTTGATCATCCGATAGTGCTTTAAAAAGATTTTCATTATGGGACAATAATTTAAGATTTAGATTGTAGGATTCATTTTGATTAAGGAGCATGTGGTGTACCTCATAATATGATAATGTTTCTTCATGCTCTGGTTGGATGTTAGTCAGGAATTCAAAAATTATTTTATTGTCATAGAAAGAAGCGAACGGTTGGTAAGATTGTTGGTCTTAATCGACAAGTGTGAGATATTGACTTACAATATGGGAGGAAAGATTGATGGTATTGATGAAAAGAATGGTAGTGGCGTATTCCTATTAAGTTATATGAATGGATACTATTTTGATTATAGATAAAGTTTCCTTAGAAACCATAAAAGTATCAATAACATCTTTACATTAATTTTCAAATGATTTGTAGATGATGTCATGAGGTACATCATTTACTTTGAAATGGATGAGTTCTAGAATTCCTTGATTATGGATTTTGTTGTATACAAGTGCCTTTATCATTTGGGTGTATATTATGGGGTGATGATGGCTTTATCGTGTGATAAGAGGTTGGGTGATTGGCCAATGGGTGATAGGTTGAGTTGATTGGTGGAGGACTGCTCCAAGATAGGATCTTGGTAAGAAATGGAATCTTGGTACAAAATGGGATCTTTGTCAAAAAATGGGATCTTGGTAAAAGATAAGTTTTTGGTTAAAGATAGGCTCTCAAGCATATATATGTTTTTAGTCAAAAATAGGCTCTTCAACAAAGATAAGCTCATCAAAGACAGGTTCATCGAAAATGGATGGTAGACCATGGTCGTCAAAGATGGGTTGATCAATTATGGAATGATGAAAATGGATGTGTCAAGGAGAGGTTTGTGATAGATTAATGGAAGGTTATGACCTTGAATTTGAAGTGGAGAATCTTAATTAGTCTCAGGAAGGACATTTTGGCATACCCATAAGCTATAATTTTTTACACGTGGATACACTTGGTTCTACCTTAATGTCCACTTTATCAATAAAATATTGGATATAATGATTTAGTATTACACAACGGTTGGTGGAGTGACCTAAGATTATGTGTTAGTCACAATATTCATTAGCTCTATACCAATCAGGTTTTTAGAACATTTTCATCAAATTGTTTGGTGTTGGGAAATATGACCATGTTCACAACGATCAAATTTTTAAAGAATACATCATATGGTTCTCCTAAAGGAGTGAATTATATCTTAATAGGCACGAGAATGTTGTCGATAGGTTGGGATTTTTGGATTTATTGTGGCTTTGGGGATGGAGTGATATTAGATGGTATGGGTGCTAGAATTTGATTCCCTTTGCTAGTGTGATATGGGATGTTAGAATCAAGGCTATAACTAGTGGATGGGAGATTTAGTTGATTTTGGGTAATAATTTTATTAGTGGTAGGTTGAATTTGATGTGGAATGGTTTGGGTTTCAACATTAGGAATAATTTTAAACCCTATACTTAAGGCTTGTATCAAGACCTCATTCTTGTTGACTAGAATGTACTCTATGATTTGAGAAGGGGAGAAAATGGCTCTAAGGCTATGTTCCTCATCTTCAACATTATCCTTGATCTTAATGTGTTTCTATTCACTTCCAAAGTGAAATGGGGAATCACCAAAAGGCTCCTATCTTAACCTAGGATTGTTAAATAAGTCCATTAGTCTTGTGATGGAAGACATTTGATTAATGACTTCACTCAAAAATAAAAGATTAAATACCAAGACTAAAAAGTAACAAAATTAATAAGGTTTTGAGTTTTTAACTTTACAATTTTCTTGATCTATGGTTTTTGGATATTATTTTATTTTATTTTAAAACTCAAATATTTTTTTCAATCAAAAGGCTTTAAGCACATGGTTTTCTCAAGGAATCAAAACAAAAAAGTTCCTACTTTAAACACACATGTAATACAAAAAAAAGGTATAAAAATAGGATAAAATGACTTGAACAAATGTTAGGATTTATTTGATACTAAATCCTTCATTAGATAGTGTTGGCCCAATGTTTTAGGGAACTGACTATGGAGGATCATGTCATTCTCGTAGCCCACTAAATCCAATTTTGAGGGTATGTGAAAAGTAACTTCTCAACACTAACAACTAACCGATGCACAAAATTTGAATGACAAAATGGATTAAATAGGCTCAAGGTTTTCACAAGATTATCTAAGAGAGTCCTCTAATTACCTTTCGATGTGTGAGGCACAAGACCATAAAAAAAGTTGATTTCATGGACACACATAAATGGGTCTAGTCCCTAGGTACCCAACTCGGCCATAAGAGTTTAGTAGGTTGATGTCATTAATTTAAGGAAACTAATGAAACCCTAGGTATTGAGACATGGAATCCTCTCACATCATAGTTTTCTTTAAAAATATCACCACTTAGGTCTTTCAAATAGTTAACGTTCGATTTATATACCCCATCAACACACAAGGTTTGGCTTATCGTGTGGTGGTGAAATCCATGATCAATAGAGACCCTATATAAATAAAACTAAATAAGTTAATGAGTGTCGATGATTCCCACGTATCATCACCAATGATTCCTAGGAAATAGTAGACACACAAGCACAACTTGGGTGACACAAAAGTTATAAGATTGTTTTTGATTCTTGAGTATCATCACCAATGTGACGTCAAAGGAAGAGCATACACAATCTTATAACAAACACAAACAAAGTGCTTGAAATAAAAATATTAATTAAAACCAAAAATGAAATATAGGATAATTACTAAGAAAAATAAAAGTTAAAATGATTGCTTGAAATGATTAAAAACTTTAAAATGAGAAAGTCCAAAAATTGAAAATAAAAATAAAGTGACTAGAAACAATTAAAATTTGATTGTTGACTTGTTTTGTTTGCTTAATCTTGGATAAATGACCTGTAAAAAACTATTACAAGTGTTTCAAACACTAAAAGGACAAGGCAACCTACAAAGTTAACCCAAAAAAAAATCAAAAATATGGAAAATAGACAAAAAATGTTATCATCTAGAATGATTTTGATATTACCTAATCAAAGTAAATGATGAATTCGTTAGTAAATAAAAACTACATGAAGACAAAGTGTAAAACACAAAAAATAACTCTTATATAGTGAATTCATTGTTTTGAAATGAATTCACTACGACCATTGACAATTTTTTTGTAGATAAAAATGATTTTGCCTTGGTGAAAATGATTTATCTATTTCTATAAATTTGTCAGAGTAAATTGTTTGAAGTGTACCAAAGATCAATATTATTTCATGCTTACATTTTCCTTTTTTATACCTTCATTTTGGCATAAACAAGAGCTCAAATGGAGTCCCGAGTCACAAGTTAAGGCCTCCAAAAGATTACCAATCCAAGTTAAAAATGAATTCACTAAAATGTGCTCTGATTTCATTATTCTAAAATGATTTCAATTTTTTGAAATAATTTCATCATATGGTGCAATGAATTCACTAAAATGTGATTTGATTTTTTTTCTATAAAACATAACCAAAATAGAAAAACAAACAACCAAATTCAAGTAAAACTAAAACAAACGATTGTTAGGGGACAAAAACAAACTCAAAAATAGTTCTAAAATGAAAATAGAGAAAAAAAGACATAAAATCATCCAGATTCAAATTTGTTGTTCACACTAACAAATTCATTGAAAATGTATATGATTTTGTTATTCTCTAAAAATGAGTCAAAATAGAAAACAAAAGCCAAGAAAAAATCACAACTGATGCAAAAGATGGTTAGTCAACAAAAACAAACTCGAAAACTAAGAAAAGATAGAAAAACTATTAAAAAAAGTTTGAAAATGGCCCATAACAAATTTGTCGTTCATCCTATTGAATTTTTTAAATTATGCTCTAATTTCACTCTTATACAAATTTTCGTATAGTGACTCTGTAAACTCAGAAAATAGACCTAAAATTGCAAACAAAAGCTTCTAAGATAGAGGTTAAATGTAGTGCATAAGAAAATTGATTAAAATTAATAAAATTGAACTCACAAATGCACATATCATGTGAAATATGATATAATATCCCACTAGGCCTGACATAATGTATAGTGTGAAATTTATAATGTAAATAAGAAGATAAAATGCAATGCAATCATGCCTAAACTACACTAACATCTTGATAGAGCAAGAACAATAAAAGAAAGATATTTAATGAAACACTTACAAAGTATACAATACATTTTCATCACCTTATCCATTGCATGATCAATGGTATATTTTCTCGTTCTTTTTTTATGTATATGGGTGCTCAACTCTTCTCAAAATAAAGGGAATTAAGCAACATATGGTTGCAAATTGTTTTGATCTCAATGGATTTACAAGGGTAATTTGATTGAGTTTCAATAGCTTGAAAGTAGATGATTTGAGTGGAGGATTTCACATCATGTTATAGGTTTGAGGGTGATGAGATGAATGGTTGAGAATAATTTAATTTTTTTTGAATTATTAAAATAATCAATGGTTGGATTTGAATCTACATCCCAATGGATGATGACTAATTCCCACATGTGGAGAAGAAGGGGGAGAATTAGTTGGTATTTGAGTGACCCAATATGAATGGGTTAAGATAGTTGAAAGGTCAAGGGATGACTCACAAGTTAGTTGACATGTTCTAATATGATTCATAAGGTGATTGAGGAAGATGGTTGGATGAGTCAACATTTGGTTGAGACAAATGAGGTTGTCTGGATGAGGTGGAAAATTTGGATTTTAATTAGTTTTTGGAGGAAATAGGAGTGCATGAAGTAATTAATCAATTATTCAAAAAGTGGAGGTAAATGATGTGAGTATGAATTTAAATTAGGATCAGTGAAGGGTTAGCATGTCAAAGTTAATATTGATAATAAATTATGAACTTTAGGTGTTTACACATGTTTTGAGAATTAGATTTATACATGGACTTCTTTACATGTTTTAACCACACCATGTGCATAATTTTTTATTTTTTTATTTGTTTAAAATTTAAGAAGGCTATAGTCTTAACACTTACCTATACATATTTTGTTATCTTATGAATCACAGGAAAAGTGCGCCATATTTTGAGATGTTGAAGGCTCACATCAGATTGCTACTAAAACTAGGTGTATTCATTCCAATTTTCCTTTTATTGATTTATACACTTATCTACATGCACATGTTCTTCACATATTTTTTAGGGTACATGTTTATATATCCTAGCACACATGAACATGGATGTTAGTTCTAGGATCCTTATAGCCCTCCATGGTAAAAATCATTTCTCTTCTTTTTTTAGTTTCAATTTACTATTATTCCCAATATTGAATTTGAGAATTCTTACATGTTTTGAACATCAATGCATCTTCTCTTAACCCGGAATGTGCGATTGTTTTGTTAATTTTGATGTCTATTCACGCACACATCAAATTGGAGCATTGTGTAGAACCCATTTTTTGTTTGTGATAGTTTTTCGTTATTGAATTGCATTGTTCTAAGGTACTTATGTGTTTGTATATTATTGGTTCATATAAGGCTCATTTTGGCACATTTTTTCCTATGTTTTGGTATATTTCTACCTTGTAATCCCTATTTTATCTTATCTCTCCTCTCTACCTATTTTTATTGATTTTTGGGTCTATTTCCCAGAATCATATATTATAAAGTTTTAGGGCACTAGGACCATAATGTGTATGGTTTTTGTGTGGGCCCTTATGACCATTTTCTTGGGTCTCTCATGCCTTATGCTTCATCTTTAATATAATTTTCCTTGCATCGTGTGTCATCTTGCATGCCAATTTTTTCTTTACTAGAATTTGAGAACTATATAGATACATAGTGTGTAAGGGCATGTAGAGATGAAATGGTAATATATGATTGAGTAAGGCATGCGTTCCATTTTCTAGACATCTATTATGAAAATTTTATAGCTTAATTAAAGTGTTTAGATAATATTTTAATCATGATTCTTCTCATTTCTTTCAGTGCTATTTATTCTTTTTAGTGAAAAAATTCATATAGAATTAGGGATTGCATCCACAAATTGCTTGTTGAATTACATTGATTTTTTTTTTAAGTTGTATTAGCCTAGGGAATAATAATAATCAAGAGATATACATATCCCCCCATTCCCTCCCCCTTTTTTTACCGGTTTGTGATGATTTTCTCTGGTTGTGGATAAGAATATCGATTTCCCAGAGACGTGCAAAATTAGGGAAAAGCGAGCAAGGTTATTGGAGCCCTAATGGGAGGACATGATTTTCAAATCTGATTTATGAGATTAATAGTTTGACACAAGTGGCCCAATATTTTTTGAAGTGCCCTTACACTTCTAAAAGAGTACACTCTAAAATGTTATTGCTATTCATCTCAAGTTTTGTGGGTTTTGTTTGCCTCACATTTTTGATCTATTTTCTATTATCTATTTCTAACGATTGTCCCAAAATTCATGATAAATAGATATTATTCTAAAAAACCCTCTTATTATTTATTGTTCATTCTAGAATATTATTTTATATTTAATTATATTTGATTTTCTATTTTACTAAATTGAATATAATCAATTTCATTTTTGCATTGTGTATGGATAGATGTGTTGAATTGTGACATAATTTGACCTAAATTCATTTATCCGTAACACACATCAATATTAGAAAATTTAAAGTCTTCATCAGGGCATGCTTGTTTATATCTAAAAAATTAGTACATATATTAATGCCCCTAGTTGGTTTACCAATAGCAATGATGTTAAAAATGCACTCAAGATAATCATTAGGTCTAATAAAACCAGCTCAACAAGTAATTTTTTATTTCTTTCTTAACAAGTGAATATTCCTTTGGATGCATGTGTCAAATAAATAAAATAATCATATAATGTTAGATTCTCATTCATAACAAAATTATTTATACAAATAAATATACTCACAATAGTCTAGACATAAAAGGGAGATCAATGTTATAATAAACAATACTAAGATTAGTACAATGGGAGTATCAATGCAATTCAATAATAAATAACTAAAAGAACCTATGAGTTATTAATATAAAACAAAGTCACGGTTATTTATTAAACTACACTATGTAATAATCAATTATTCTAACATTCCCTCCTTAATTCATCATAGTTTTGAGAGTACAAGAGAGAGTTTCTGAATGCCTCAAATTTATCATGTGTAAGTGACGTCATGAAGACATTTTCACATTGATATTAAGTAGGGAAATACTAGAGCTAAATGTTATGTTGTTGAATATTCTCAATATGAATTGGACTTGAACTTCAATGTGCTTTGTGCACTCATAAAATAATACATTGTGAAAAACATATAGAACACCCTAATTATCACAATACATATCCATAGATTGTATTTGTGGTACTACCAGTCTTGTAATATGAAACATAACCATATCACTTTATAGATAATTCCTCCTTCTACATGATATTCTACCTTAGTGAAAGATTGAGAAATATTTTTTTGTTTTTTGCTCCTCCATGAGATAGGACCATATCCCAAAAATAAAACAAATCTAGATGTGGATCTGTTGTCAAAAAGAATTGATCGTTTTTGTTGTATTCTAGGCCATACTGCATTGTGCCTAAAATGTAGCTCAATATCCACTTTGTTTCTTTCTAGTTACTCATCTTTGGTTCATGCATGAACTATGAAAGATAACTAACAACGTAGCTAATATATAACCTAGTGCATGTCAAGTAAATGAAACTCCCAATCAACTGTGATAAAGAGTGGTATTTACTAGTGGTGATGGATCCAAACAAGACAACTAAAGTCTTGTCTCCATAGATGTCACAATAGGTTTATATTTCATCATCTAGAATCTCTTAAGCGTGGTATTGACATACTTCATTTAAGACACAACTGCAATTTCCATTTTGCCATACCTCCAAACCAAGACAATACTATAGAATCCTGAGATATGTCATGTCAAATGATCACTTTAAAACATTATTTGTTGCATCAATCATTTACACTGAGTGCATTAATGACTAAATCATCAACATACATAATTATAATTACAAACTCCCCTTTACTATTTGAGGTAGTTATTTGGATCATATGGACTCCTTTGGAACCCGTATTAAATGAGATGCTCATCAATCTTGATATACTAGTCTCGAGGATCCTACTTGCGATTATACAATGACTTGATGGGTTTACACACTCTTTATTCTTGACCAAGTGTGACAAAAACCTTTAGTTGGGTCATGTAGACTTCCTCTTGTAGATATCCATTTAGGAAGGCATTTTTCATGTCAATATGATGGACCTTCTTTCCAAACTGTGTAACCATAGCAAAGACCATTCTGATAGAATTTATCTTTGTTGTGGGAAGAAATGTCTCTTCATAGTCAATGGCTTATTTTTATGTATAGCCATTTACTAAAAATCTTACCTTCTACTTTTCAATGTTGCCATCTACTTTTTACTTGGTCTTAAAGATCCACTTATAACTGATAGGATTCTTCCCTAGAAGAATATCGATAAGTTTCCATATTTTGTTCTTCATCAATGAATGATATTATGCATCAATGGCCTCTTTTCAAGGCTTTGATTCTTGGGCTTCATGAAATATTGAGGTCTCAAATGATTCTAAAAGTGTACTCATGAGGGCCAAATTTGCCTCTTAATGAGCCATGCTACAATTTTTCAATCTTGTATTGGAAGTGTCTAGGACTTCATCTAATTTTTCATCTCAAATAGTACTTGTATACCACTTGGGATTATTTTGAAGAGTAATAGTGGATGGTGGAGTTGGAGGACCTAGTTGAATATCATCATTGTCCTCATCCTCCTTACCACTATCAATATTAGAAATGTTTATAGGTTTAATGCATGTATTAGGTGATTGTGTGGAGGGTGGATCTTCCTAGTTTTTTAATCCATGAGTCGGTAGGCTTTTGAATCTTCATTGTATCAAGGAAAAATACATGCCAATGATTTTTTATCTAGTTTTTCTATTATTTTTAGGAACATGCATGTCTACTTTATAACAAAAAACATGAAGATGTGATTTATAAGGCTTATTTCTAGTCCATGCTTCTTGTGGTCTTATATCATTAAGAACTTTGGTGGGTGTTCGATTCAATAGGTACATTATTCTACGAGTTGTTTATACCCAACATGTATGAGGTAGATGTGAGTCCTCAATCATGATACACACCATTTCCATAACAGTGTGAATACACCATTTTATAGGAACATTTTATTATGGAGTATATAGTGCATTAAGTTACGAGAGAATACCACGTGCTTTTAGAAATTCAAAGAACTCTTTGTTAGTGTATTCCTCCCTCGATCTAAGCAAAGGACATGAAGTTAGTGACTAGATTTTCATTACATAGTGGATTTGAATTATTTTACGACTTGAAAATATTAATCCTTAGTATTTAAGCAATATACCCACATCTTTCTTGAGCAGTCATTAATAAAGATCTAAAAAATATCAGAAGCCACTAACACTCGATCGCATGGACCTGCATAGATTGGTGTGCACTAGATCTAATGGACCATATGCCCTATATGTACTTGTGCCAAATGGGTCTCTATTTTGTTTTTGAGCTAAAACATTGAAACACACATTAGTATTCTTATTTAATGAGGAAAGACCTCTCACCATGTTGTGCTTGCTTAATGCAACCAGTTACCCAAAACTCAAGTGTCCATATATTATGTGCCACAAAATTTGTAAATGTGTATATTTTAAAATAAGTGCTTGATTTTCATTATGGATAACATCAATATGGAACATTTTGCCTACACTAAAAGCTTGTGCAATAATTTTGAAGCTTTTAGACTTGTTTCTAATGAGTTAAAACTTTTATTTATCTTGCCAACTAAATTCAACATTTAGGTTGTGATCAAGAAATTGACTTAAAAATAACAAATTCTTTGTTAGCCTTGGTACATACAACAATTCTATGATTTTACATGTATGATTGCCAATAGATAAAGAAATATCACCACAACCTCACACACTATGTGATTAATCATCTCCTACAGATACATTACCATGATACACTAAATGGTTTAAGGTGGTGAACCAATCCTTTTATCCAATCATGTTCCTTGTGGCACTATAATCCACATACTATTTTTCACTTGGAGGAGCAGTCTCCTCTTTTTTATGTGAAGTAAAGGCAAAATTCTCATCTAAAGAATCATTGTCTTCAACAATGTTTCCATGTTGTTGTGGGGAAGGCTTATTGTTCCAACTACGTGTGATTTTTGGATTCTACTTCTGTATTTGTGGATATTTTTGGTGGTATGATTCTTATTTCTAGATGAGCCTTGTGTAAATGAATTGTACTAACAATCCTTCAGTTCAAGACCTGTTTTACCATAGATTTGACAAATGTTTTAAGAAAGAGGTTTGTGCTCATGTTGATTTTGTTGATTATTTTGCTTTGGGGACTATTTTGAAGGTTTCATGGGCATCTTCCCCTTCTGATGTGATGCAATTTTGTGTTCTTATTCAATTTCTAGAGTTGTGTACATAGATTCTTCCTAATACAATATTTAACAAACTTTTCAAAAAATAGTATTGTCTTTAATATATTTAGAGATGTCATAAAGATCATGTGTATGGGGGGAAATGCTTTCAAGATAATGGGTACGATGGATTCATCTGGCACTTTCTCTCTCAATGTTGGGAGTGAAGCCCGCAGTCTTGCAACATGATGAAGAAAGCTTTTAACTTTATCACATATCTTCAATTGAGACAATGAAGCTAGTTTTGTATATGAATGATGGTATTTTGGTTCTTAGCCTTGTAGACAATATTGAGTTTATCCTAATATTTTTTTGGATATAGTAGCTTCTTGAATATGAGGTTGGACCTCATTCGATACCCTGAACATAATGATCAACTTTACCATTTGGTTTATTTTGTCAAACTTATGTTGTTGGTCAACATCTTAGGTGTGTCAGGTGAATTTTTTGTCAATAATCAGCTAGAGATATTCAAATTATAGGTAAGTATTCACCTTGGTCTTCCATGTAGCATAGTTTTTAATATAAATAATTTGTGTATCAGAGATAATAAACCTTGGTCCATTTCCAACCATTTAAACAAAATTATCTGTGGGAGACAGTTTGATTATGTATCATTTGAATAAGTTACTCTTTATATATTATTAAAATGATATACCAAACCTCTCAATATTTTGAACCTTCCTAAACACCTAGCAATATGTGTAAGAATATCATCCTTTCGATATACTCAATGGTATATGAAAGAGTTGTTAAAACACATGAGAGTAGAGTGATACATGGTACTTCGTACATGAAAAGGAATCATCTTATCAATGACACCTGCTTATGAATAAATATTTTTGGGTGGGCGTAACTTCCCTATATACTCATAATTTTAATCTCTCAAGATTTATGTTGAACGATAGTGATGGATGGGAAATGGAGGGAAAGATAATAATGAAATTTATGTCCTTATTTCTCCCTTGCAATTTAGAGGGTCAAAGCCACAAATGTCATTGTTATAGTTATGTTAGGCATTAGATGTTATAGTTCAACATGATCAAATTACTTTTAAATGTGAACCAAAGGCACCACATATACCAAACACTATGATCTTTCAAGATGCATAACTTTGGAGACTTAAAGTTTCCTAGTCTTCTTGTTTTATGCATTTACAAATCACAAAAATAGTTAAATATTGAAATTTATGAGGGTTGAAATAAAATGCTTTTAGGGAGTTATTTGTTATTCAATTTCACAAAATTGGGAAACTTTTATGGTGTAACTTCTCTTGGTTTTCAATTTATGCAATTAATTCAGTTTTAAGGGTTTTATATAGACCTAAATTACCTATTTTTTAAAAACAATTAATTTAAGAACACTATAAGATCTATACAAATTTCATTTAATGGTTTTTTTAATATTTTTTTTTTAAGTTTGAAATTTTTTGACAAAATATTCCACCTAGAGCTTTAGATATTGTATTACTATGATTATAGACACTCATTTGGTCAAGCAAATATTCATTTTTCATGCAATTTACTCTCATTACCCATAGTGTGTGGTCCATTTTTAGGTCTAAGATCCTCTCATTTTTATAGATCTCAAATTAATGATCTTCATGTGGGTTTTAAGGTAAAAATTTTTAAAATTCATAAAGTTTATTTTTTATTTTTTAAAAAAAACTTTTGTTTGAAAAAACAACCCTAGTTTTTCATGAGGTTTGAGATATTTGATTTTTTTTGTGCATGCCTTTAGAGATAGTGTTCACATGGAATCACTAGATTGTATAAGGCAAATAAATTTTTAATCCTTTAAATTACATATGTGCATAAAATTTTTAATGGCAATCCATAGGTAAGAAAAGGATGGCACTTTAATGCTCTCTAGTGGTAAGAAAAGTTTATTTAGGTGGCATGGGTAGAAGAATACTTTTACTTCAAATGGAAGGTGTCACTCTTTTCTACCAAAATGGCACCTTTTTATCTTAGAGTTATTCTCTATCTGAATGTGCACTTGAACTCTTTGACAAGCTCTTATTATGCCCTTTTGTAGGCTGCACTTTACCCCAAAGGTTGTGCTTTGTCTCAAGCACTTCCCTTGGCCAATGGTGCTAGCACCTTTAAAATATTGGGATTGAATCTCATAGGGAAAAAGTGGAGTTTTTAATTTTTATTTTTGTGTCACTTATAGATCTTGCACATAAAAAATGGCTAAGATATGAGTACTTGGGGTTCCTCACTATCTCTTCCTGCTTTTCTTTCTCTCCTGATCTACTTACTCTCTCAACATCTATAACTTTAATACCAAATTTTTAAAATAAAAAAATCACATAAATTTACATTTTCATTCATAAAAAAATTATTTATATAAATAAATATGCTCATAATAGTCTATGCATAACAAAAATAGCAATAACATAATAAACTAAACTAAGCTTAATATCAACGGGAGTAACAACATATTCCAACAATAAATAACTAAAATAATATGTGAGTTGTTCATATACAGAAAGCTCACTCACTTTTTTTTTGATGAAATATATCTGTATATTAACTAAATAAAAATATACAAATAATTCACAAAAAAAATATTATGAAAGCATGCCATGTCACACTAGGCAGAGCTAAGAGCAAAATCACAAGTATCATAAACTAGTCAGAGCCTAGAAACAAGTCATAAAGTCATTAAAAAGAAAAAAATTATGTAGCAAGAGTAAGGCCAGAAGGTAGAGAATCCATATCATCAAGACCCCAGCCTAAGCTTGGCAAGTCATTACCATCTAGAACAGGCTCCCAGCTAGTAGCTTAGGTAGTGTATATGTCATCATCTTTTTCTTGTGTTCAAGTGGGCAAGATGGTCAAAGAAAGCCTGGGCAACTTATCTAGCACATCCATTCAGCCTCTAGGTGGCACTTCCCAAGCTTTTGGACATGGAGGAGGAGGAAGAACACCCCATCCATCCTTCCCATTAGGGAGGGAGGTGGTGACTGCCACCCTCACTATTGCCTACGAGGGGAAACACATTGGTAAAATGTACTGCTATGAGAATGGCACTTATAATGACTATAATGATACCCACCATGAGATGGTCGAGGCACTTTATCATCTAATCTAGGATCCTTGGGTAGAGAAGGTAGAACCCAAGCCATAGTACACGAAGCATCCCCCTAATGGGAGAGGATATCCCAAAGAAGAAAAATCTCTATAGCCACTTTTTTGGCTTGGACTTGAATCTACAAAAGAACATTGGAGATAATAGAATATTTATGTAAAGAAGAAACATTATAGTCAATAAAATCATGATTAAACAAATAATTATTTCTTTCTTTCCAAATCTAGAAGAGAATCTCCACTCTAAAAGTATGTCAAACTTGCATGTATTTAAAGGGCATCATGGGTTTGTCTCCAAAGAGGATATGCTACCAATTGAATAATTTTAGCTGGAAAGGCTTGAAAAGAACATGGATCCAAGTCTAGACCCTTTGAGCTTTGGAACAAAACTAGAAGAGATGAGGAAGCATCTCGAGGTGACCATAGAAAGGGTAAGTAGGTAGGTGGACTCTAATTTGGTTGAGTTTTCTACCAATAGGCAAGCCTTGTTGCAGTATACACCAAGAAAAATGAGCAAGCTTGGGCTCCACACAAGGCCCCCAAATAGTGTTGAAGTGAAATATCACTATATTAATAGATGATTGTAGCCCCTAGTGGGTGTTAAGCTTGTCAACCATGGGTAAATGGGGAATGATCCATGCATAGCCAAGTTGAGGGGTGTAATTTAAAAAAGGGGTCTTGATATACGATTTCTAGTCCTTCCACCATGGTCGATTAGAATGGACCAAGATTTTATGGAATATGGAAGCTAGGATGGCATTGAGGATCTCTTGATAGGATTCTTGATCTGTATTGGCTAGCCTAAATTTAGCTTTTGCCTCCTCCCAGGATACCTAAGAGTGAGAATGCCTACAAAATATATCCTAAATGGTATGAATTTATCTATGATATAGATTGAGAGCATTGACCCAAGGGACCTTTGTCAGGGGCATCTCATTGCAAGAAAAAATAGGAAACCACTAAAGAGAATGGAAGTTAATGGAGAGCCCAATCCAAAAATCAAAGCCGTTTTATAGAAGCCATAGTTTAATCTTTTTCTAGGCTTTCCATATGATTTTGGCCACAAAGGACCCTATGATTTGGATAGGAGGCTGAATGAAGAGTAAATTAGGGAAGCTGATCCATTTTCAAGCCTTCTTTCCCTTGGGCAAGCCTAAGGATATACAATGTTTGAACAATACCTTCCAATTTTCTTAGCCCTCAATGTCCCATTCACTCATATTTATTTATTAAACAAGACTATGTAAGAATTAATTATTCTAGCAACTTAGTGACGATAGTCTAGCAGTGAGTGATTTGAGTGTTAGAAATGGAAGGTATCAGGGTCCATTCATGAGATGAAAATTCTATAGCATCATTTTCACAATAAGATATGATGGGATATTCATGAAAAGTATTTGTTACAATGGACTACTTGCTCGGTATTCAATGCAACGAGGGTTGGCATGTGGCTATAAACCTATGTTCAATGTGATGAGGCAAGAACCCATCCCATGGATAAGAATAGTATTCACCATTGGTTTGGGCATTTTGCTTATTAAAATGGTTGCAATTTTAGCTCCATTAAAAAATCATGTTACCCAATTTTTGAATAAGAAGCAAACATTATGAAAAATGACTACCATCACTATAAAAGTTAGGGTTTCAAACCTAGTTTTCTTATGCACAAGGAGGAGGATGGTAGGATTTTGGGAGATGAAGTCAAGGCATGGAGCAAAAGAGGTGGTAAGGTGTATATCATTTGTAAAGATGATAGGAAGATAAGGCAAAGAAGGATGTTATGCCAAACAAAGTGGTGATAGAGCTGGAGGATGAACTATCTGATCACAAATTAATATGTATGAGATGGAAATAAGAGGTGGCAAAAGGCTTCAAATATTTTTTGGATGTAGTTTATAAATGAGAGAAGTAAGCAATGAAACCATTAGGTGTTGCTCAGTCTAACCCTTTCTTTTATGATTGAGGTTCTTGAGGAAGTGGTTAGAAATGAGGAGTGGTTTACAACTAGGAGTTTAATTTGTAAATTTGATCATTTTTTTCCAAGCTTTCCCACCTTGCACCAGTAAATTTGATCATTTTTTTCCAAGCTTTCCCACCTTTCACCATTATATTATTCACTCATGGAAACCATTAATAACGGATAGTTTGTAGATTTACCCTTACATGAGGGGCTTCTTTATTGTGTTTTTTGATCAACTAGAGGATCGAAACAAGATTTTCCATGATAATGCCTACGGATGAGACAAGAATATTATGTTCATGAAACCCTGGTTTGCTTACTTTAATCCTCTCTTACAAACCTTCTCCACCTGGGCCATTTGGGTTTGGCTACCTTATTTACCTCTCTAGTTTTGGTCAATAGCTTGCTTGTTAATCTTTGGTGGTACCTTGGGAGAATTCATGGTTGTGGACACCTCTACTTTTACTTTTTCTCATGCTACATTTATTTGAATCCTTGCCAACATGAACATTTCTATCGACCTTCCAGCTATTATTGAGCTGAAAGTCAAGGATAGTTATTGGATACAACCCCTCAATTATGAGGGATTACCTTTTAGATGTCGTAAATGCTTCAAGATTAGTCACTTATCAAGGAACTATCATAAATCCAAATTAGAATGTGAAATCATCTTGGTGGAAGGAATCCCTCTCTAGTTATCTTACAGTTTTAGCTACTAATTCAACTACCTCACCTAGGAGAGAAAATGCAAAAACTTTACATGTTGATCATCAAGCTGTGGTAATGCAGGAGGAAATACTTACACCTTCTCTAATACATTATAAGCTGAAGATTATTGGGAATGATGATCAAATAGCTAGATAAGATCAAATAGACAAATGTGAAACTATATAGAGTAGTGAAATCATGAACACGTGATAGGATGAAACTTCACAATGTGTAAAATCATTCAATGCAATAAAATTCTAGGTTAATTAGCTAAATATCTTTAGAAAAGGTACATATATGTGGGGAAGATATACATGTCCTCACATCCTATGTGAGATTATCCTCCCTAATGACCTTTATAAAAACACCTAAGTGATACATAACCAAGCTAACTAGACCATGTAGGTAAAACCATATAGTGGACAAGAACCTACACTAACACCCCCCTTAAGTGTAGCTTAGGTGGGTATAATAATTGGGTCCTGACAATGAGGCCTGATGAGATACCTAAGTACATAAAAAAAAATTGATAAGTCCCCATAGAAGATGTTGAGGCTGTATACAATAGGGCTCACAAAATGACACAAGGTCGATGATGAGATCCTCTACCTAAAGACTGAATAAGGTCCATCCACATCAAATAATGTTTTGTTCCTTTGACAAAGGAAGAACATGATAGGTGTACTAAAAGCTTGCCCATTCCATAATGGAATATGAAGGTAGTAGTATGAATATTTCTAAGTATGGTCCAAAATTGAAGTGTGGCATAGGTCTGACACAATCATGCACAAGAACGAAATCTAATACCACTAAAGTGAACATGTAAAAAGAGTGGTATAGAACATTAACTAAAAGAATGTCCATGTGAAGTGTGGAGCATGGCTCATCAACTAAAGAAGGATAATCCATAGGAAGAGATAAGTCATTGATGCTCTCAATAAGTGCACTCACACTGTCCATAAAGATAAGATGATCCTCCAAAGAACCAATATGTGATGGATCTAGAAGAGCAAAATTTTGTAGTGGAACTGATGTAGATTTTTCAAAAGGACAACTAGGGTCTATCAAAAACTTGTCCACTAGTGGAGGTTGGATAGAAAGAAGAGCATTGTCCATCTAGAATGACTCATCACAATAGATATGAGTAGGATGAGGGAGTAAAACAATCTCTGAAGAGACAATAAGAAGAGGATTAGGAGTGATAAAAATCTCAGCAGGATCTCTTAAAATAATCTTAATAATGCTCCAAATAGTTAAGGGACAATCTATGTGCTCCACATGGTGGTGTGGATCCCATGAAACATGCATCAATAAGTGACCATATACATAGTCACAAGAGCTGGCCCATTCATTATATTGACTTGGGTCAATGGGGATAGGAATTAGTCCATATAGAAATGGAATAAGTTCATGTTATGTGAGCAATCATTCCATATACATCTGCCATGAATCATAGTTGGTCTTTTCAAGAAGAACCACTCAAATAGAATCAACTATCTTCATCTGGTATCTCCCAATTGGAGATAGATGAGTCGACATGACCAAAAGTAACCATGCACGCTCAATGTGATGGATTTTAGAATCAATAAAAAATACATCCAAATGAATAATCTATGCAATATTCACCAAAATTCCCCATGATATTACATAGATTGGTACTTTATGTATACAATTAGCACATTTAAGTGTGTGTATGATCAGCGCATTTAAGTGTGTGTATGCTCAACACATTTAAGTGTGCGTATGGTCAACACATACACACAATGTAACCCCCTGAAACTATAGGGTATTAATTTTACAAATTTAAAGAATAGCATAAATGTGTAGAGATCAAAAAAACTCACACTTTTAAAAAAATGGTTCTTGAAATGGAGCTATAGGCTGAAAATTATGAGTTTGAAATTCTTACAAAAACTTCACCTTGAAAAATAATTATTTTTAGGGTTATAACAGATTTGACTCAACTTTTAATGAAAAATTTCAAGCCCATTGGGTATGTTATGACTAAGGGATAAACCCCCATGTGACTAAGGGATAAGGCGTAGATTAAGTTCCCCAATCCTCGTTAGTATATGTAGAAAGAAGGGTGGTAGAAATTATAGTGTGCTTGAAAACATGTTGATTGAGCTCCATGCAGCTGGAAGTAGAACATGGAGGAAAATGAATGTTGGAGATGTAGGCATGCAAAAATAATAGCCTACCTACACTAGTCACTGATATTGATGGTCATTATAAATAGATTACAGAACCCAATGTTGGTCTGAGCATGTAGCAAATTCTGAGCACAAGCCAAAGCCCATAACTGTTCAAAGTAAGAGCTAAAGTCTAGGGGTGCTGAAAATGTCCATCAAAGTAGAAAAACTACCAAAGATGTAACTCCACTAAAAAATCTCAATTCTACAAAAAAATGGTATAGTTTCCTCCAAAACTAACAAAGACCCACTAGGTTTTTGGAAAACCCCAATAAAACCTAGAAAATGGTTTTCTCTTCTACCACTAGATGGTATAAATATGCATGAATCCAAAAATTTCCTTCAAATGATCTAAATGGTAAAAATATACTATCATGAAAATAGGTCATGTTTACATTCATTCCTAGGGTTTTGACATCTTTTAAATCCAATAATGTTGTATATTCTTCATTTGGAGACTTTGGTGGTATAATTTGCATAGATTTATATGAAACCCCATTAAACCCTTGAAAAAAATCGAGACCACAAAGAACACCAAGAAGGGGGTAGAATGCAACTGAGATCACAACGTAATCCATGCCATTCATCTTCTAGCATCGCTCTGATACCATGTTAGAGTGGACACTAAGATTTGTAGATCAAGTGGATGCACATGTTCAATGAAAGCAAAAGTCAAGAAAGTGCACAATAGAGTTACAAGTTGAATGAAATTGTGAAAACATGAGAGGAAGAAACTTCATAATGTGCAAAAGCATTCAATACAATAACATTCCATGTTAATTAGCCAAATAGCTTTAGGAAATGTACATGTATAGGTGGAAGATAGGCATGTCCTCACATCCTCATTAATGTGGGATTATCTTCCTAATGACCTTTATTAAACACCCAAGGGACACCCAAGTAATCTAACTGGACTGTGTAGGTAAAACCACATAGTGGTAAAAAGCCTACACCAACAAAAGCTAAGAAGGTAAAGTGTCCACACTATCCAAAGTAACCTCCTCATCTTTATATGAGGTAACTCCTTACCCAAAAAAATCATGTTAGCTCAAGGTAAAATTTAATCTATTCTTACGATAATACATAGGAAAATCCACATAAGGTCCAAAATATTTCATTATGGCTTCATTATTAGAAAATATATCAAGAGACAGTATCTCACTTGGTGTGGTATAATCTATTAACATAGGAGATATAACTTTTAATTCTTCTCACTTTTTACTTCCATGATATATTATATACCCATGATTAATGATATTCATAATATTTCCATCTCTTTTGAGTGATTCATTATGGACCTCTTAAATTTATTACAAAAAGGCTTCGTTGATTCCATGGTATGTTTGTCATGATTCTAAGCTCCTAAATATCCATTATCCACATCAAAAGTTATTGGTTGAATTATATCATCTTCTTGATCCTTCAATTTATCATTATTGTATACAATTATGTTATTACTTGGATGAATAGTTTGAATGAATAATAAGTTTTATTAAACATTGTTCAATTTTTCCTAGGGCTAACAATTATAGACAATATTTATTGCACATTTGACTCCAAATCCGCCTTTTTCTAAGTTTGTCTTAATGAGGATCTAGGAATTTTTATTTTCTCTCTTGTATTACAAAATTCACCTGTCATATGCCTTTTTCCCTTAACATCAATTGATCATACTTCAATAATTGGCAGTGTTTGGTTGGTCTTCCATAATATTGTGAAGCTATATAAATAGCTCCAATATCAAATACATTCATATTTTATCTATATTACACAAGGTGTATCGGTGCAAGACTAAGCTTGGATAGCTTGTAATCTATGTTATCAACTTGGTAATCATTCTCCTCATTATCTTTATTGAAATTACTACATTCACTAATTTCAAAAGTTGTCACTTATTCCATTAGATTAAATAGTTGGGGTACCATTATATTTGGTTGATTTTCATTCAAGAGAGGCACTATGTTAGCTTGAGGCTCAATCATCTTATAAACTATAAAAGTCACATCATCTATATAAAATGTATAGATAATTCCCTCATGTATGAACTTAAAACATATATGTAAAATTGATCGAACGACTCTTATTCATGAACCCATGTCTCCCAAGTAAAATATTATAGCTTGCATCATTAGATAGTCCTTCGTAGACATTATTTTGGCTCCAAGTGTTAAGCTTTATGTAATTAATATAATAACTATCTTTTATTGGTTTTCAAATCCATTGATGGTCATATTTGAATTAGCGATGGTTTATCTTCCACTACCTAATTACAAAAGAAAGGCTTGACAACAAATTTTTAATCTTGAACCATTATCAATAAGTACTATTGTGATCCCTGTGTTTTTTATTGTAACTTAAATTTAAAAGGGTAAATGTTGAACATTAACATATTTTAAGTATACATTGTCATTCTCAAAACTAATTGCATTCTTACTATCTTTCAAATATTTAATGATAGAAGCAAATTGATATGGTTGCGTACCACCTAACAGAGTTGTGTCCTTCAATGCTTTGTAAATAATATCCTTAAATACATTAGATTTGGTAACAATTCAAGGATGTATATCTTGGCTTGAGTGTCTTTCAATTGACCCATAATATCACAATAATTTTCAATGTGCAACTTAAGCTTAGGAGCTTGAAGGAGAATAGAAGGGTTGTTTTGATTGTTCTCACCTTGAAATTACGGAAGATTAAGAAAGACTACTACATTTTTTTATCTAACCCTCTTTTTCATATTATGTTTCACCTCATAAATGTCATCATACATTGGGGAGTCTATATATTATAACAAGACATGTCTACATAAGATACTAGGGTTTTTATATTATTGGTAGAAGGAGAAATACATAAACATGGAGAGATATTATGATTGCCCCTATCATGTCATGGAAGAAATTCTAGCATTTTATAATTTTATATTAAATACATATACTTAAACATAATATTATCATTTTTTTACAATAATAATAACATGATAAACGATAAATCATACTCCGTATGATTATACATGTAGATATATACACTTGAAATCATGACAATGAAATCACATCTAATATTTATAAAATATACCAATCCATAACAAGAGATATATTACACATATAGATATTTTATAATAATTTCTACAATCTGTTGTTGTGGTTTAAAGAATATCACTCTAAATAAAACTTATGAGAATATGCATATAATAAATCACAATTTTGGAAAGTACACTAGGGTTTGAAAATAGAGTCTCATAAATTTGAAGCAAATAGAAAAAACCCTACACCAATTAGATATATTTAGACTTCACATCATGTGAAGCCAGATCTAACCCTAAAGTAGAAAACACAACCATTAACCATAAGAAAATTTAGATCCACCATGAATTGAAGCAAGATATAACCCCGAGGGAGAAAACACAACATTTAATCCTTAGAAAATTCATATATACCACAATGTGAAGTAATAATAACTAACCCTAGAGGTGTAAGGAGCATATAATACAATGTATGTTCACCAAAATGTAGATATATAAATTAATCTATAACTAATATGCAACAAAAATACACATACAAATTTAACACAGTGTAAACAAATGTAGAATAGTAAATTAGACCTCATTAAACTAATTCCACCAACAAAGAAATAGAGAAACATGTAAGGATTAGAATTATTTTATTAATTCTCAAAATTAGGTGATCATTGTTAGAATATACGAGAGGAGAATGGTTTATAGTAGTGATAATGACAATCCAAAAAACTTGTGGCAATCAAATAATTATTTAAAAATCATCAAGTTTCATTCATAAAAATATCAAAACCATTGAGTTTCATTCATGATGAAAGTCCACCAAGATAAATATTTTGATGATTGCGTTTATAGGATCATAGGCTTTGAAAACCTCACAAAGTTGTCCACATCTTCACTAAAATGCTGAAAGAATGGACTTTTCTTTCTTTCCCTAATTTGGAAACTAGATTTGAAAATCGTAATAAAAAAAATTATATGTTGGGGCCTATGTCACTCTTAGGTTTGTTCTTATCATAACCCTCAACATTGTACACTATCAAAAATAACACTCTAATAATTGTAGTAATTGATCAACTTGTAAAAGCAATGTAACGCAAAGCATCACTGACATAAGCTTTAGTGTTTCAATGAATGCTCTAATGATTGTTTGATTTTAACATTGTACAATATCAAAAATAACACTCTAATAATTTTAGTAATTGATCAACTAGAAAAAACAATGCAATGCAAATCATCACTAACATGAGCTTCATTATTTCAATGAATGTTCTAATGATTGTTTGATTTATCTATTAAATGCTTGTAAATTCTCAATAGAATCACGTGAACAATAAATAAATATTTAGCTTTCAATTGAATCTTCTTTTAGTGCCTTCAATTTATAAATTTATTGGGATGCTTGTGTATTTCTAAATAACTTGAATTCAAATTAGGAACCTGTTGGTGCACAAACTCACTTAAAATGGTTTGAAAATTAAAAAATATGGAAAAAAGTTCACACAAGGAAAGGGGCAAAATCACCCAAATTCTCTTTATCAAGATCATACAATTACACTGTAATCATGCTTGAAGCATAACTATATATTTTAGATAAGGAGCATAAAAAGCGATCAAACCTAGGGAGGGAGAAGATGATAGATAGGGGATGTTAGGAGAAGGTAAAGACCCATTTAAAGTTAGTAAATACACCAATAATGTCCATTTAAATAATAATAATTGACAAGTACACAAACATCATATAAACTTGCAATTTAATGACTAATAATTTCCTATAGGCCATATTTAGGTGTGTCCATATTCATAGAGGTGGTTCTGGCATTTGTTACATAAATTATTTCTCTACATAACTTCTTTAATATTTTTCATCCATATAATGTTTTATTTCCATGATAATGGTTATATATTCATTTAAATTAATATCCCTCTTGTTCATCCATTTGTTGCTATGTTTCATCCACATTGCTTTTTTTTACTTATATATTCTTCTATTATGGTCATAGGCTACTTGTTTATCTACATGCCTTCTACTTTTTTCATGTAGGCTAATAAACAAGTCATAAAAGTTGCCTCTAGAGTTAAAGCTCTTATTTATACTAGAAATGAAGCCTTGATCTTGAAATTATTTATGATCAGACATTTCCAAATCATTTCTATATGCCTTAGTTTCTAACCTAAAATGTCACTTACCCATACCTCAAAACCATATATCATCACTGGGGTGACAAGTAATCCTAATAATATTTGAGTGGTCTTATAACACCATAATTATATATTTATATAATTATTTTTTAGTATGTGTATAAGTTGGCCTCTCTTTTCCTTGAATTTTATTTGATTTGTGTGTCTCCCAAGACTAAGTTTTCTATGTAATTTTATACCAAGATACTTGTGTTTTGATAATACTTTATAAAAATCCTCTTCAAATTGAAATCTTATTTGTTTATTTTTTCTTTGGATATTTAATACTAATATATTAGTTTTTCCAATATTTATGTGTATCCATACTTTACAAAATATCTCAGGGGACTTTAAATGGTCTATCGAGCATACACTATTTTTATAATTAAGATATGATAGTCGACATACAATACAACCTTTACCACCTAGCTAATCATATGGGTCCCACTACCTTTATACATGTTTATATATCATTTTAGTTTTAAATTACAAATCAAAAAATGTGAGAAACAAAGGGAAACCTTGCTTAACACTTATGTGACTTTCTAAAACACTCTAATATCTCTCCTTGTGTCTTGATTTTGTCATTCACTTATTTAAAAAGTTTATGGACCAATGCCATGTACTTATCTAATGCCCATGATTCCTCCATTCTATTCCATAACTTGCTCTAAGGCACCATGTCAAAAACCTTCTTGAAGTCCATAAAACAATAATAAACCTTGCCTATTATTTCAAAAAATTATCAATCAAATGTCTAAGTGTGACACGTTAATCTATTAATGAATGATTTAGTATAAAACATTCATGTTCATTTTCTCTCTTTCCATACTTTTTAGTATGATCACTAAGTTTATTCTCTATCATGCTCGAGAAAATGTTTTCAAGGAGAGGGTTGACCATGATAGTTTGGTAATTGGAGGTTTCTTTTTGGCATGCGCACTCTTGAAAACAGTAAAGTACAAGCATTCTCCTCACTATTGGAAAATAATTTTAACTAACCCCATTGAATATTAATTTAATGTGCGGTGTTATAAATTATGCACCCCATTTTATATTTTTTCTTGTATACCATGCATGTTAGGAGCCTTACCTAGTGCTTTAATACCCTTTTCTATGTCATATAGTGATAGGAATTTTTGTTTTATATTTAGTGCAGGGGGAGTTTCTTTTACCTCTTTTCACTCATATAATTTTTTTGCATATTCCAACCATTTTTTGTATGTGATCTTATTTTACATCTACATTTTAACTTGATGTAGCTCCTTCCAAAAATAATTTAGGCACATTTCTCCCTAGATATTTCAGTACTTCTTTCTTTGTTCTCATATATTTTCATTTTTTTTTGCATTATTGTTTCACACACACACACACACACACACATGTGTGTGTGTGTGTGTGTGTGTGCACGCGCGCATGTGTGTGTGTGTGTGTGCATGCATGCGTGTGTGTCTATGTGTGTGTCTGTGTGTGTGTTCATTTTGTCCTTTCCTAGATACTTCATGTTTATTCTTTCCTTGTATTCATTATCATACCAATGATTTTTTAGAAAGCTATATTTTTTCTTCTTCTTAGGTGTACACCTTTTTCATGTCTTAAATATTCTAAGATTATGCACATTGGTATTTAACTATCGATGGCACATCAATATGCATTGTGTGGATCCGTTTTCTTCATTTATTGAACTCCTTTCTTCATTGTATTCATGTAGGTTTTTCGGTTCTCTTAGGTCATGAGCACATTCACTTTTCATGGTAATTTTTATTGAATCAAATAACCACCTTGTTGTTCATTTTCATGTATTTTAAAATTTACATAGAGTGGATTGTGATATGGTTTGTGTTAGATTTGGAAATCCTTAACTTTCATCTTTGTTATCTCCAAAATGCAACTTTGTAAGCATATAACATAATTTATCATAAAACTTATCCATTATGAGTTTTATATGAATATTATTTTGAATTCCACCATGTATTCATGCCATTGTATATTATCAATGTATACATACTACACATTCTAATAGGTTCACAATATATAAAATGTGTAATGATTTCATGCCCATATTCTGAGAATCTAGTTCAATGTTGATTTTGTTCTTCCTCTACCCACAAAGTGTTTATATCTATATCGCCATTATTTTTTAGAAATATTTCATGCATATTTGTTGTACATGCAACAAAATATCCCACTAGTATGATCTCCCACGGTTTAACTTCAGTTAAAATTTCTTTTTTCAAGTATAAATTAGATCCCTTTTCTTGTGTGTGGTGGAACTTTATATGGGGAAAAACATGTTGCTATATTAATTCCCTTTCACTTTTATGTAGTCTTGAACCATATTTATTGGTTGTTTCTGTCTTTTCTCACTACTTGTATAGTTATCCCCTAAGTTTATTTTATTACGAACATGACTCTGCCTTTTACTTCACAATTATTTGTTACCCCATTTCATACTACTATATTTTTATACCCTTCAAATTCTATAATTTTAAACCCATAATGTTGGTGTGTTTCTACGAGTATAATTAGATATCTACCTCCATGTATAGTTCTAGTTGGGGTGTTCTTCTCCAATAGAATCCTCTACAATTCCAACTTACTAAAATTAAAATATTTGGTGGGACTAACCCCTATTTTTTTTGTTTGTTTATTTAATAACATAAGCTTTCTCATTTTGTAGCTATGCTATTTTACCTCCATCTATTGTTACCTTTAGTTTCTCACACTCCCCATGCATTTATTTTAATTACATCCATGTTAAATATTAATCCAAGAAGAATTGTGAACCCTTAAATAAACCACTACTTCTCAACACGTGTGTCTAATTTCTAGGATTCAACATTATAATTCATATCTACATGTACCCTCCTCCTATTATTGTTATTACAATGTTCGTTTGTTAAATTTTCTTTCTCCATTTTAGTCTACCTCAGAATAAATATCTTGCCAAATTATAAGTATCTTCACTATTCCAACTTTATTTTACCCATTTAATGAATACATTTAATTACTTGTCATAGATTTCTCACCCTTCTATCATCCATGTCATTTATTTATGTTTATTTGACGATTATCTTACTACATGTGTTCATGATTTAGCCTCATTTAATTATCTTCTTACCTCCTCCTTTATTTCCATGTTTAGTCATTATTCATTACATCCCAAGCATGTTTCTACCTTTGTTGGGTGGTGGATGATATGTTTTTAAGGTGTGCCATTATTATTTCCCATCCTTTACAATTTTTGTAATTTCGTCACTTGCTCTTTTATGACCTTATTTTCTACCTCTAATTTTTCCTTAGCCTTTAAAGGCCACCAACTAGAAAATGAGTTGATTAGTTCAAGTTCACAAGAATTTGGGACAAGTAAAGATTAATTCCTAAGCTTTCTATCTCTCATGACTCAACTTAAGGATTTTTTAGATAGAGAAGAAGGATGGGGATTTTATTCTTTTAATCTTGTCCAAGTTGGTAATCCTTACTATGTCTCTATCTCAAACTTTCTTTCCACTAGAGATACAGTAGGAAAATATATTAAAATTCCCACCTTTGAAGATTTAATAAAACACCTAATTAAAGCACAAGGCAAACTAATACAAATGAGGCACTAAAAAACAAAAAAAACACTTGTATCAAATAATAAATTAGGCCCAAAGCCTCAAGAAACAAAGGAATCCAAGGGAAATAAATAGAAAGGAAATAAATAATTCATATTTTCCAACATTTTAAAATATTGTAATCCTGACCTAGCTTCAATAGATATGAAGAGTTATAAGAAGTGTGAATTTTATGGCAAAGAGGGCCACGTATAACCCCTGTTACTTTAATAAAATAGAGATATTGATAGAGGAAATGAAGAAGCATAACCATTATGTTATCCTTCCTTCTTCTTAGTCATCCACTTCTTCTAATAAAGGCAATAATAAAGTGCGCATTTGGTGTAACAATATATAAGTTATAGATGATCATTGATTTAGCCGCTTGACATCATATGTTCAAGATTTAAGAGTTGTTATAACTTTCATGGTTAAATGAATAATTAAGCATATTTTTTGAGGCAATGATTCACCCTTGGAGGTTGTGGGGAAAGCAACCATTGAGTTGACATATCTAGATAGTTTAATCATGTAAATTATGTTCAATAACTATTTACTATCTTGATTTCTATCTACTAGATAACACATTTTGCATCAAGAAAATCAATTGAGTTTATGCTTGATTTAGTGATGATAAGAGAGTCCAATAATGATTCAGATATTTTTATAACATGTGTAGTTGATCAAAATGCTTTTTTATATGAGGTTTCATAAATTGAGCCCAAATCTTATATTAATACACTTCTCTCTCACTCAAATGACCTGAGAAAACATTGGCATGAGATTTGGTGATTTACACTATCATCATCTTCAAACATAATTAATTATTATATATATCTAATTACACTTCATCATTACAATCAATATAATACTAACTTTTCATATTAAACATATTAATTAATCCATTATTCATTCTAATATTATCCTCTTATATTCATTAACCCAATATTTTATATATTCGCCATATCACACTAACCTTACCTTCCCTATATGTCAATTAATCAATTCATTACACACCATTATCAACCCATGAATATTTCATTTCACTCTTTTGGAGTTTAAAATTCCATCCTACCTACCCCAACTAACTCCTCCTACAAATCACCTTTATTATCTACCAACTAACCTCATTTATTAATCCTAATGACATCTAGATTTTTTTAATTTGCCTAAATCCCCACATTGATTTCCTTCTAGGGTTTTCTAGGAATTTTTAATTCTTATAATAACTTTCCATCCTTGATCTTGCCTCCCATGAGATTCAAATATAACCATTGATTTCTTATACCATCTCCAATATAATAATGCACACCCCCATGCATAATCCATGAGTGAAGAATATATGCAATTACATGCTATCAAATTTTCTATTCAACCTCTATTGTTGCAAGTCTTGAGCTATCCAACATTCCAATACATCAAGTGCAAGCATATTCTTATCAAAATTGGGGCACATAATTGCATTTGTAGGTAAATTATTTGTTATATGGAGGTATACTAGTCTTATTTCAATCATTTTCTTGCATTTAATTTATTTTCCTTACCCAATCCAAGTATTTAGGTGAATTTGGATTGATTTAACAACATTTTGATTGGCTTGAGTTATCAATTTTCATTTACATTATCATTTCGAAGTTTTTCGTAATACAAGTATAATATGGTCAATAAACTTACCCAATTATGTTTCATGGTGGAGTTTTCCAAGACTATTACTTGGAAAGCATTTAACTATTAAGTATGACATAGGGAAAGGATGGGGAACACCATACATTCTCCAAACTTTTCACATTGATATTTCAAGACCTCGACCATCCTTTTCCTATGATAAGTTTAGATATTGTTTTAGTTTCATTGATGACTTCTCTAGAAGAACATGGATTTACTTTTAAGACATAAGAATGAATTTATTCATAAATTTGTGGAATTCAAAGCCTTGGTTAAAAATCAATATGGAAAGTTTTTCAGGGTAATCAAGGTAGATATTGGCAAAAAATATGTCAGTAGAAAGTTAGAATAATTTTGTGACAAACATGGCATGCATATACAATTCACCTAATATATTATAACCTACAATAGAATGGTATTGTTGAAAAGTAAAATTATACTTTGAAAATGGAAAATTACATGATTTATTCTAGTTAATTGCCTCCACAAATTTAGGCATAAGTTGTTAAATGCACTTACTCTACTTGGTTTCACACAACACACTAAGATACATAAGGGAAGACTCCTAAGGAATCTTGGAGTAGGTGGAAACCTTATGTAGATAATAACATATTTTTTGGATGTGATGCTTGGGAACAAATTCCCAAAGATAAACCTAATGCAATGAAAAAGTAAATTAAACCATTCATTTTTTTGGCTACCTAAAAGGTGTTAAAGAGTGTAGTTTTTTCAATGCTGACACATAAAAGTTGGTTATTTTAAGAATTATTCAATTTGAAGAATGAATTCTTAACAAAGAGTTAGTTTCTAACCCCCCTTCTTTTATCCAAAAAAAATTATATAATGTGTTTGGGGACTTCACCAAGTTTTATGATCTTGAGTCTAAGGAAGAAAAATGTGGAGATCCTCCTCTATCACAATCATCCCCAACATTGACTCCTCGTATGATTTATAAATGTGATTGAAAGGTTAAACATGACATCGGTACTTCATCAAGTGATCTGAAAGAGATTTGGCAGACACAATCATAACTTCATGGTGAAAATATCTTCTACTTTGATAAAATTTTAGATGTGACTACCTTCATACACAAAATTTATAATAGACTAGGATTCAAAAATGCAAGACAAACATTGTTATTTGATTAAGAATAACACTTGGGACTAGTCCTTCTTATAAAATGAAAAACAATGGTTTGAGGCAAATTGGTTTATTAGATCAATTATGTTGCAAATGGAAGCATTGATAGGTGCAAAAATCTACTAATTGATTAGGATTTTTCTAAGTTGAAGGAGTCGACTATTCATAAAACTTTAATCCTATAACCAAGAAAAGTTTAGTTAGAATTATCCTTTTTATATCAACTTATAAAGGCATGAAGAGTGCATTTCTTAATGGGAACTTGCATGAAGAGATTTGTATGGAGTAGCCCTAATTATTTTTTTTAGGATTATTTACTTGTGTTTAGGTTGAGGAAGTCCTTATATGGTTTGAAATAGGCACTTAGGGCTTCTTACGAAAGAATGGATCAATTCTTACTTGACCATGGATTTTTGAAATGCATCATTGACCCCACTGTCTACACTTAGAGGAAAGATTATGAACATATAATATTAGTCCTCTATGTTGATGACTTGATTCTCATAGGGAACCCACTTTTATTGATTTAAGATGTGAAGAGTTCACTCCAAGAAGTGTTCAAAGTGCAAGACTTGGTTTTTTGAACTATTTTCTTGGGCTCTAGATCACTCAAATTAAGTCTAGTATAAGTGTCTCACAATGAAAAATATACCTTAGACCTTATGTAAAAGTTTCATATGCTTTTTTGTAAGATATTTCTTACAACATGTCTTTGTGGCATCAAATTATTAGTGAATTATTCCACACCTTTGGAAGATGTTGCATTATGTAAGCACTTGCCTGGTAGTCTCCTCTATTTGACACATAACTAACTCAATATCTTCTTCATGTTTGGCCTAATATCTGAGCTCAACTATGAGCCTCATGAAATCCATTAAAATTTTTCAAAGCATATTCTCGTATATATTAGGGATGTCCATTAGTTTTAGATATGATATTCAATAAGGGAAATGCAAAACTAGAGGGTTTCATAGACTCCAATTACGTTGGGGATATTGATGATCATAATTCCACCTCATGTTATGTTTTTAATCTTGGCTTAGGTATTGTTGCTTAGTCAAACAAGAATCACTTAGCTATTTCCATTTTCTCTATAGATGTTGAGTATAAAAGAGTTAGTTGGAGAACCAAAGACTATTTAGTATCACAGTCAGATTACAATCCAAATATCTAAGAATACATTATAACATTAGTGTACTAAATACATTGAAGTCCATGTGTACGATATTCGACAATTTATCCATATTGAATTATTAACTTCCAATATTATCAGACAAAGCAACACATGGTAGACATTTTCACCAAACCATTGGCATAGGCCAAGTTTTTTCAACTGTGAGGAATGTTAAGGGTTCAATAAATTATTTTTTAAGGGGGATGGCTATAAATTCCTCCTTCCTTACCTGATTCTATGTGTTAATCGTAAGGGGAAATGTTTGATGTAGAGGTCATTTTGGGACCCATACACATTAAACTTACACTTAAGTTATTTCCTTAAGTTTATTTTTAGGCACATGCAGATAATATTGTAAGTGGATAATTCATCGAATATCCACAACCCATGTTAGACTACAGTTAGTCTTAGTTGTCACCATTGTTTCTATTTGCATGCATAATTTTACATGCATGCAAAAAAAAATTACTTGCACATTTTGTTGTTGTTTTCTAAATTTATTTTGGAGAATATTATTCTCTCCTCCATCTAATAGTTCTTATAAATAGATGGGGCTATTGTAACTTTCCAAGTTAATTAATGAAGGTTATCTCATAGAGATATTTTTGAGTCATTTTTTAATTAATATTTTGTGTTCAGAAATATGAATGGTGTTTTTCTTCGGTTTGTATATGTTGGTGTAGGTTATTTTTTGATTTGGTTTACCCACATTAATGTTAGTCAACTTGCTTAGGTTAGTTAATTAGGTTCATTAGGGTATAAACTTTAAATGATTATATTATTGAGTTATGTTTCTCACCTTTTGGTCACCTAATCTCACCCTATATGTACCTTTCTCTTTCCTCTTTTGGCTAATGAATAGATTAACACTATGGATCTCTCTTTGTTTTACATTTTTGGCTCTCACCTACTTCAAGGTTTCATACGTTTCATGGCTTGTTAGAGATCTTAGATGACTCCAACATGGTATCAAATATTTACTGATAGTTGTTTCTACCATTTCAAATCATTGGTGAGTAAATTTCATTACATGCATCATTATTTTTTATCCTTCATTGGTTATTTTTAGGGTTTGTACAAATTTACTCAAATCAGTGCAAAATCCAAGTCAAAAAGGCTTAGATAAAAAAAAATGATTCTTTATGGGGTTGTCGAGTTCTCAAATGAGTCTTAGCTAGTTTTTAGATTTGTGGTACAAATTCTATATTTTTGATGGTTTTCTATGTAGGTTGGTCATTTTTGGGGGTTTGCATGGTTTTTCTCAATATCCATGCAAAATATAGGTGAAACAGGTTCAGATTAGAAAATAAATTGCATATTACTTGTGGGTTTTCTGAGTTCTCTAATAGTTCTCCATTATATTTTGGAGGTGGTGTGCGTATTCTTGCAAAAATAGGGTTTTTATGGTTGTTATGTTGTTTTTTTGCACACTTAGGTGTTCTTTACAACTTTAGGTGATGTCTAAAAACTCATCAAATTTAACCACATGTATGTGATGTTCATAAAACCATCAAGTTTAATTCAATGAAGTTATCCTTTCTACAAGTAGCTCGTCTTCAAATGCTTGTAACTTTTGATCGGTTGCTCTGTTTTGAGTGTCATCTTCTTCAAAGGTGCCTCATTTTTTGTGCTCTATGCAATGGCTATTTTTCAAGACTTGATATCTTATCCATACTTATTTTTGGGAGTGTTTTGTCTTATTTTTGCTCTCATTCCATCTATTGCATACAATTTAAACTCACATAAGTTTTGATCGGTAGCTCCATTTTCAACATCATCTTCTTTAAAAGTGCATATTTTTATGAGATATTCACAGTGGTACTATTATTGGACCTTTTATAACTACTGTATAGATATTTTATTGTACTCTCTTTTGGATGCATTATCGTCAGAGCCCGATGTCCCTCTTGTTTACATTTCACGTGTACTAATTTAGTCAATTGCATTGATTATTCACTCTGATGGACATGTTATGAGTGGAATATGATGTCTATTTGTTGAGATGTGCATTGTCACTTGTGCATTATTTAATCATACGTGTTTGGATGCATTGTCAATTGAGTTTGATGTCATCACATTGAGCATGATTGTATTTATAACAATTTTGGGGGTCATTATTGTTAGTTATGAGGGTGTGTTGTGTGGTGTTATACATTATTTAGTGTCTCTTCTACACTCTTTTTTTATGAATTGTATCTCAAGCACTAGTTTCTCATTTGGATGCATTCTTGGCTATTCTCAACATCCCTATTCTAAGTGTGCACTATTTCTATTGATTCATACACTGGTTACTCACTTCGATGCATTCTCAGCTATGTTTGACATCCCTTTCATGAGAATGCAATATTCTAACATAATTATACAGTTTCTTGTGTAGTTTTTAAATTATTTGGTGTCTTATCTCAATCATGTTGACTCCACTTGAGAGATAATAACTTATGAGAGTTGATTCTACACTAGTGGTTCTTCTTAGAAAGACTAACTATGATTCTTGACATGCTTACATAGAACACTTGATCATAACAAAGAATCATATTCCATTCCTATATGGATAAATTATTATTCCCACTAATCTTATTTGATATAATAAGTGGGATAACACTTGTGATAAGGTTCTTGGTACTCTATTGTTACATGTTTCCATGGATCTTCATTGCCATGTAGAACATATACCATGTCCCTGCACTATTTAGAACATCTTATAGTCTCTTTTCAAAGATCCTACTGAGATCTATATCACTCCTCCTCTTTTTGTTAATATTCTTATTTCTTATGATGACACATTCATGGTGGATTGTGCTCTTCTTTCTGTCAAACCACCACTACAGGACAAGATTTTGCCCAACCTTAGTTGTCCTATTATAGTTTCTAATTATGTCCTTATTCAAGATGTTTCTCTTTTAGAGCCTTGGTATTCTTGTACTTTATATGAGTAATGTTTTTAGTGTGAGTACACCCATTGAGAGCTTTGACAACTCATATGTCCCTGTGGATATTCATATTTTAGATCTGTGTACTTCATCTATAGTATCTTACTTAGTTTCAATGGTTATTGATACAAGCTCTCCACCACCCATGTATATTATTTTTGTGAATGTTCCATGTCATTATTCTTCATCAAATTCACCTATACTTGATGACACTTATAATCCTAAGCACATTTATGAAACTAGGGACTCTTTTTTTGGCATAGACAACTATAATAGTGATGTGGACACACTTTCACTATCTTTTTATCACCTTATAGATATTGAGAAGTTATTTCTTAATCCACCTACCTTTGGTCCACTTCAAACATTACAAGGTGTTGGTTCAGGACTCATCAGACATCGAGTGGTCTACTACATAGTTATAGGGCATTTTGTAGTCCTCCATAGCCTCTACTTTTATTGAACCCTCATTACATAGAGAATTTATCCCTCTTACTATGTATGAGGAATATAGTTCCTTGTATAGGGAATACACCTTGGTTAGAGATCCATTAGGCATTTCACAGACTCATTCATTATTCCATGGTGATCCACACTTCACTGCACCTACTTTTGACAGGTTCACTTCAGTGGCATTACTTCTAGTTCTTGTGCATGATCTTATGAAGCCTATGCCACACATCTATTTTGGACCCTATTCTATTTTTTTTTTGTTACCTCCTTCATCCTCTATTACATAATGGGTATACTTTCATTACACCATTTGTGTTCTTCCTTTAGTAAAGGCAAGAAACATTGTTCGATGTGGATGGAGCTTTTTTAGTCTTTAGGTAGAGGATCTCATCATCGACCTTGGATGTTTGACAAGCTTTAATTCAAGTAGATTCAACATATTCTATGGGGATTTCTTAGTTCTCTCTATGTTCCCTATTTCCTCTCACTTGTGGATGCATTATCGATTGTGCTCGAGTCCTTAGAGCATGCATGGTTTCTCACTTAGCTGTCTTTTAGGGAGGAGTTTTATCTATAGGTTTTCTCCTTTTCTCTACTTTATGGAAGTTAATTTTTGCTTGGGGACCTCATCCGAACTCATTCCTGGGACCCAATTATTCTACCCACCTAATCTATGCTTCAGGGGATGTTGATGTAGGTTATTTCCCACTTTGGTTTACTTACATTATCGTTAATCAACTGCTTAGGTTAGTTAATTAGGTTCATTAGGGTAATACACTTTAAGTGATTCTATTATTGAGTTAGGGTTATCACCTTTTGGTGCCCTAATATCATCCTATATGTACCATTCTCTTTCCTCTTTTGGCTAATGAACAAATCAACACTTTATGGATTTCTCTTTGCTTTGTATTTTTAGCTCTTACCTACTTCAGGGTTTTGTGCATTTCATGGCTTGTTATAGATCTTGGATGACTCTAAAAATGGGTGATTTGATGTCATATTTCATGATTATTATCACATCATTTCGTCATTGAGGGTTTGATCATTAATTATGTCTCATTCAATTACATCTAAGGTTTTCATTTCTAAGTTTACATTTTTTATGATCATTTGAGGATCACGTGTTTAAAAATCTAATTATCTAACTTTATTCATTTATTTTCAAAATTGAAAAAGCTAGATCCTCACTAAATTATTACTTATAGGCTATATTAGGGTTCATTATTATCATCAACACATTTTTTAATTAATTTAAGCCTTGACAATCTATATACGAGTGAATTCATTCATCATGAATGATATAAGGTCTTTTATTTTTCAAAATTAGTCTCTTAAACACGTCATTTGGTTTTGTGTAAGATCCTAACAATCGTAGAGGTGGATCCACTCATTTTTTTCATCCCTTTAGGCCAAAACAATTTTCTTGGTACATGGTTCTTTCTATTAGGGGATTCTATTATGATCCCTATGAGATTCAAGCAAATTTGGCATATTCTTTTGTATCGAGTTTTTCTTTCTTCTTTGGAAAGATAAAAAAATTGTTATATTTAATAAATAACATCTAGACAAAGATTTATCTAGTATGAATAAATTTGTTACACTATTAAATACCATGTTATTGATCCAAGTGCAATCAAAGAAAGTGGTGCTAGAATTGGAACAACTTTGCACTCTCTTATGTTCATGGCACCTTAATATTTCCCTCACCAAAACCCTCTCGAAAGGGATAAATAGTAGAGGGATAGAGGTAGGGGTTGACATGGGTCATGGAGTGAATATGCATTATCCACCCCACTTATTCCTTGTTTATGTTACTCACCTTCAGGGGGGCCATGGAGGGTCATATGCACAACAAGTGGGTTATGGGCCTTATGGTTGTGTGCCTTATAGTTGGTATGGACAAGGTAAAATGTCAAACTATCTTTTGATAATTCACCCCTTCAAAGATAGACAACGGAAGACACTAAATAAAATATTAAACAAGATGGTTGGGAGTCTATACCTAATGATCCATACCCCCATGGAGTGGTTGAGGAGATAAGCTAGATAGTCCACAACCTATTCCTCCTTATTTGGGACTGGTTGCACCCATGCCTTAATATCTTGTTCTTCATATTTATGGATTTTTTATGATGTCACTTGTTATGTAGCATTGTGTTGATGTTGTTGTGGGCCTAGGGTTGGAACTTTGTTTTATTCCTAGGGATAGTCCTAGTGTGTTACTTGTTATGTTTTTTGGTCAGGGTGTGCTTTCAGACTCCCCACTTTTTTGGCATGTAATATATTTTTAATTTATAAAAATATAATGCATGCTTTCAATAAAAAAAGGTGGAAAGATTTTACATACGATGTATGATCACTAAACACCCTTATAAACATTCCTCAACACACACTTACTCCCTCCACTAGTCATATGAAAGAGATGAGATTATGCTCCATACCATGTGGATAGGGGAACATTTATGTCATAAGCCTCTAGCCTGCTTTCTCCCCTTCAACATATGGATTGAGTATGTTGATGATGATTGAGCCCTCCTTTGTAAGAAATTTTTTACCAGTACATTTAAAAAAGAAAAAATAATTAGAAAAATCAATAATTAATATTTATTTAGAAAATAATCATGAAGCAATGGACCCAACACCTACATAAGCATATGCAATCTCTTACCCGCATAACACACAAACACTTAAGCTAGGGTTAAAGACCCAATACCTATGATAGAACATGTTTATAAATGCACCAATTTTAAAATAAAATAGTATTAATAATTTTTCAACTTGTATTCAATAATAATGTGTAAGAGCCAATCAAAATATGTCGCATATGGTGCATGGGAATTAAAATCATATTCACATGTGAGGAGAAACTTATTTTATAGTAAATCAATTTAAAGTCTATTTTTTCCTCTGAACGAGCCTATGAAATGAAAATAGTAGATTAATGACACATTGATCTTACTAGATGACCTTTTCTACACAATATTTGGATGTCATACGTTGCTCTTATTAGACCCTAAACATAGCATGCACAAGTATTGGGTCCTTTCCCAAATATTTTTTTAATCGTATGAGTGGGAAAAATTTTACTCTTAGATGATTAATGGGGTTTTAACTTGCTAGGTCTCACATCTAGGCCATTTTCCTAATGATTCTCCATATCAACCATTCAAACTAATTCAACATACTAAACACCTAAAATATCTTACTATAAGAAAAAAAAATGTTAATACATCAACATGAAATGTTCACCCTAAAACATTCTTAAATTTTAAGAAAGATTTTTTTTACATATAGTACCTTATAAGCATTTCTTATCTCATGATTATTACATACCATCCATCAAGGTACACATTCAAAGAAATACCTGAAATAGAAGTAATAAGACTAATTTGATTCCAAGACAAATTCAATTTAATGGATACCCTTACACAAAATGGAAGAAGTTTGATTATTCATGCACCCAAATCGAGAAGTTTACTCTTATTAATTTGGCATGTTTATTATTCATGTTCTCTCTAAGCGTGTGAAGTTTAGCCCAACTATACGCCAGGTCTAAAGTGGAGAAAAATTGAGACAATTTAGAAATGTTTAATCACAATCAATTTTAAGATTAAAGATTTGGTCCCATACAAAATACTCCTAGTAGAAACACGTACTTTTCCAATATAAGTAATAGTTATGATACATCTACAAGATTATGTAAATAGAATTCAAACATGAAGGAGGATAGGTGGCCAAATGCAATAATGAGAAAAGAGCTAAAAAAAAAAAGAGGACATGGATGAAATAGAATAAAATATGTATGAACAAATGGGGCATCTACTCACATGAATACCCAATCACCAATCAAGAGATAAAAAAATATAAGAGGGAAAATTTAAAATAAGCATGTAGGAAAATCAACTCGAAAGAAAAAAACAATACTGTATGACCAAGTTTGATCCCACTTATAATCATGACAAAAAAAAATACATCACGAAAAAAAAACAAATGGAAAATGAAGATGTTCATATCCTAATTGCAAACCAGATCACACCAAATTACATGCACGATGAGTAGGTGAAAGATCCCAAAAGAAATATGGGAAGAGAAAATATGTCTTTTTTGCACATCATGTATGGTTGATACACACTAGCACTATATCATGAAATACCTTTGCATATGATGACATTCAATCTAGATACATGGATAACTTGAAAGGGATGTCTATGTCCACCACAGTCAAACAATAGAATATTGAAAAAAATGATAGAGCCAAGATACACCCTCTCTACCATTACAACCTATTTTGGAGGTAAAAAAATTAGGCTCAGTCAATAATGTAGTGGTATTTAATTGCAAAGCAATCTTGTGACATTATTATAGTCCATCACTAACCCTTGAGGATGGCAAGTATGCTCAATAAAAGTGATGTAATTTCAAGCTTAGTGACTTTATGTATACAATTCAAAGGCTTACTTGTCTAATATATTTTTAGTTTTAAATGAGGCAAATGAAAATTTCAACATGAAACTTGATGTTTCCCAATGTTAATCTACTCTTGGAATGTGTGAGGCTTTACTGATATGCCCCAAAAATTTATAGTAAGTGATACTTGTCAATTTTTTTATAATATGATTTTTTTGTCTATAAGAAGTTAAAATATTTGGATTGTCACTTCATTATACTACTTGATCTATCTAGCTAAGAACTATTTTCTAGATGTCCAATCATGGGAATGGATGGGTTGGGAGTGGTGACACTTATTGCACCAATTTTATCTCTTCACATCATCAGTTTAGAATCTAGCCCCCCACATTGGTTACTATGGACTTTTTTAAATTTCAATGACCATTCCCTCAATATTTCTAGCATTTATGTCTCCAATGATGTTGTTGGAAGGGTGTTTTTTGATAATGGATTACGAACATGCTTCTAGATTTCAACTAGAATCTACGTGGCATTTTTAATATGATTGAGTTTAGGGAAGAAAAAGAAGGTCTCCTCCCAATGTGGAAGTGCCCTAATGAAAGAGAAAAGTGGTTTTATATGCACCAAAATCTTGGGATATCAAATCCCAACAACCACAATTAGTTCCCCTTAACCACCCCATAGTTTACTTGCTCTAACTTTAGACAAGGCGACGATAGGGTGGTGGAAATATTACATAGAACAATTTTTATAGATTGGAACTTCTCTACCTTTGCCAATAAAAAATATTGCCTAGTAGTGTTGTCCCAAGATCACTTATTTTAGACCAATCCCCCATTTAGTTTGGTATTAAATAACTTGTGGCTCACCTAATTTTATCTCAACACTATTCACCTCCAAAATGAGGGTACTTGTGTCTATATCATTATAATATGGAACCTTGCCCCTTATCCTCATGGAGAGTCTAGTTATATTGATTGGTGGAATTTTTCCATCTCTTAATCAATCAAATTCCTCTATATTTATGGTAAGAAGGTGATTGTGTTTCACTATAAATCCCACAATGCATAATATTGTGAATACTTGTGAGCTTCATAGAATATTGAGAGTTGTCCTCTTAATGAAAACTTGTAAAAATAAGTTTCTTAGTGGAGACATAAGTTCATGGTTGAGCAGACCTATGGAGATGATTGTGCCTAAATCTATTCACATATGCAATGGTTGAAAATCAGAGACTGATTTTCTAAATAATTTTTCTCGCTTATCCATTTTACGCAAGCAATAAATAGGGTGAAAACCATTCATGAGGCCAATAAAAATTTGTAACAACTTCTTGATATTTACAGAGTTAGTCTATTGTTACCATGGAGTTTTTGTAGCTTAGTCATCTACCCCAACCCATGAGGAGGCCATCACAAGGTTTCTACAAGTTGTTCCTTGCAAGAAAAATTGAGGTCTAATAAGTGGTTAGTGATTGCATTTTATCATTAGAATAAATTCATGAAGTAGCTCAAAAAATAGTTTTTGACAAGGCCCCTGAAATTGATGGTTTTCCTTATGAGTTATACCAAGTATTGTGGGATACTATAGGTCTATACTTTCACAAAATCTATTTGGAGACTATTCAACTGTATCTCATTACCAATTAACATCGAATAACCCTTTTGAGTGTATCTTACAAGATAATTGCTAAACCCTTACTCTCAAGGTGAGGTATCTAATGCCTCTCATTATCTTCCCAAAGTAATTTGGTTTCATTTGAAATAGATACATTTTAGATAATGTTATTATAGTTTTGGAAATGATGGAATGTGCTTGTTCCTCACAACACAAAGCCTTGTTCATCAAGATAGATTTTGAGAAGGCTTATGACAAAATTGAATGGCCCTTTATCCTTGCTATGCTTTAGGGTTTAGGGTTTAGGTCAATATTTGTGCAAATAGTTAGTATGTTTTTTTTAGGATTTTGGTGCTTGTATCACCATTAATGGTATTCAATCTATTTTTTTTGGTTTGTTTATATCCCTTAGGCAAGGTTTACCACTTTATACCTCCCTCCTTTTTTTTATAGTAGAAGGGTTTAATTACCTCCTTGATAACTACCCCTTTAAAGGTTTAGTTAAAGGAATTTCTCTCTCTTAGTCTCAAAATCAAATGGTAAATGGTCACTTTATCAACGGTTTTTTTCTTACCCTTGTTGAATACGAGACTTTTTTCAATGTGCCATGAAATGTTTGGAAATTTTAAACATCACCTATGGATAATCTATAAAATGGAAGAAAAACTAGTGATATAGACAATCTAACACTCCCAACCCTCTTGGTTACAAAATTTCAAGTGGTATTGGGCTCAATCTGGAGAATAATTCAAATTTTTGGGCATCATTTTTACCTTCCAGTTGTTGATTAGTACTTTGACACAAGACAAAAATTAGGTGAATGGGTTATTAATCCCTACCACTCCTGGAAGGAAGAAGTTCATGTGAAGGAAAAAGCTTCCCCAAGGTCTAGATGTACTAATTCTTGGTATACTAGTCTTTACTAAGTTGGTCGATGCGGACCATTCCTTTAAGGGGCCTATTTTAATGAATTGAGGGGTAGTTTACCTTGATTAAGACATTTATTGAAAGATTACACACTTTTATATTAATACCCATAGGGTTAGCCTTAGATAGAAATCAAACTTTCTAAAATTTACATATAAAGAGAACAGTTGATTTCTTTACTAGTTTACCACTATCCTAAATATAGCAATGCTAATGATAAATAAAACATGAAGCAACAATCGAGATAAATCATTAATTACAAATTGATTAGTTCCTAAATTAATTCACTATCATAATGAAATTGTAAAAGAAAAAGGTCAAAGGAACAAAGAGCTTGTTGATACTAAAGAAGTTCTCTCCAATGTCTAATTGGACACATCCACCGAAAATTGATCCTTGGTTGAGCCAGACTTGGTATAACTTCAATCCAAGGATGGTGCAAGAGTCTGGGAATTGACTAGAAAAGAGTAAAAGGCCATAACCACATAGTACATGCCTAGGAGATGGGTTTGAACTCTTAACAATCGTTAAATATTAGGATATGTGTTTTGATTAATATCATGGGATGATTACAATCTTTATGATGACAACAAATAGTTATATAACAATAAAACTAAAATAGAGAATGGGAGAGATTGTCCTCAAAAATCATAAAGGTGCTTGGTTCCAAATGTCTCTAATACAATCCATAAAAGAGTCAAAGAGGCACAACATCATCTAATTCTAAAACATCTAGCTAGAAGCAAGGCTATCAAAGCACAATATGTACATGAAGCTGCAAACCCTTACAAAGATTTCCAACTTAGCCCACTAATGAGTAGTTGCAAATACTCATTTCCAACTAAGGGAATATGATTAGACCCGACCTGATTTTTTATTGAGATGGAGGCATTCTCATGCCTCAATTAAGGCCCATGCCAAGTTTCTCAGATTAATTGGCTGGTGGACTCAAGATCCATAAATGCATCCAATAAATTGCCATTTGTCACTCTATCATTAATTTAGAGTTGTCTCATGTTTCCACTTCGTTACTACACAAATACTTGGTCTTACATCGTTCTTATATTATACTTTGTTATGCTCAAGTCATGGTCAGAGATTCCCTGATAATGACACATATTTAGATTAATAGCTCAGATTGGAAAATTGACCTTGCAAGATCAAATGTGAGAGTTAGTCATGATCCTTTCGAATAAATGACAAGGTAATAACAATAAAACCATTTAATAATTAATAAGGAAGCCCATTAAAAAATTAAACAAAATACAAGAAAAAAATGAAGGGGTTTTATATTTGGATATAAATATTCACATTTTATCAAATGTAGATTCAAACATAGGCCCTTCCATAAGTTTTTGACAGTCTTGACGTCCAAGACTGACATCAAATTTTATCTCTTAAGTACCACATGACACATCCTTATTGGCTCGAAGGATAAGGGCTTATGGTTTAGTGACGGGTGGATACCTACCAAATTTAAGTTCAATGGGGATGCTAACACCACTGCCAATGTGTCTTCTTCTTGTAGGGTCACTACCACATGTCTACCTTATGTTTTTTCATTATTTAATTGAGGCTATTATGCGAGCTGATTGTGCTTCACCACCATAAGGTGAGATTTCACCGCATGATGTCATCTCACTCTCCTAAGACTCCACTATTATTCTAGGCTATATAGACTTCTTTGAGGTTGTGGACCAATAGGGTTTCACCACATGACATCATCATACACACCCATTTACTTGATGGTTCTACTCTTGTATAGAATACTTTGGGATAGTGAGTCGGCAAGATGATGCCATGTGGCAACATCTTGTCAACCCACTTGCCTAGAGCTTATTAACATCACTACTTAGGTATGGAATCCTCTAAGCTAGTGGATCACCGAGATGATTCCACATGATAACATCCATCTAACCTGATTTCCCAGAGCTTATTAGTGTCACTGGTCTTGTACAAACTCATCTGAACTAGTGGATCACTGAGATCATACCACATAGCACAATATTGATAACCCGCTTACCCATAGGCTAAGCTTTGTATGGATCCTTCCAGGACAAAAAATCATTAGGATGATGTCATGTGGCATCAACCCACTAACCCGTTCACTCAGATCCTTTGTCTTGTATGGAATTACCTAGGATTGGCAAGTCATCCGGATCTTTGACACTTGGAAACATCTCATTGATCAACTTGCATAGAGCTTCATTGATGTCATGAATGAAAAAAGTAATGTGGTTCTGAGTCAAACTCAAAAATTGACTGAGTGTCGAACTAAGGTATCTATGGGAACCATATGAAAACACATAGTTAACAACCTTTTAAATTGAAAGTAATGGTTAGAAATTCAAATTTAAACAGCTATGTCATTTGAAAATAAAAATTATTAAGTCTTTTGAAATTGAATAAATGAATGTTGAGACTTAGCAATATAAAATTGCTTTAAATGAAAATGAGAGAATTTTTTTAAATCAATCTTTGACCATTTTAATGAAATCGACTAAAGAAAAAAGTGAACATAAAAAATTTCAATCAACTTGTAGTAATTTAGAACAAAAATGAATCGAAAAGAGGACAAATTTAGAAGAATAAAGGAGCTCATTTTCATAGAATCCTTGCAAGATCAAATCCATTTTAAGGAAATTGACTAAGTTAAGATCGAAGCAACTAAAAACACATAGCCAACTTTACTAAATCAAAGCAAAAATGAACAAGATTAATAAGGGAAATGTCTGTAAAAATACTCTATAGAATTTGGATAAATCATATAAGTCAAGTCAGATTCTAAAGGGGTCAAGACCTTTGGACTTAGGCAAATTCACTTTAATGAACCTAGGTGTATATCTTGTACTGGGCATTTAATCATTAGAAAGCATTGAAAATAAGCACCTTCAGTCTCTTAAAACTTAACATCTAGCAGATGGTTTCCCATAAAAGACTTAAATAACCAAACCCTTAAACTCCCAAATGGGAAGGATCAAGCAAAAAGAGGGTCCCCATTTCAGTTGAAAAAGGGGCATGTTGTGTAAGCAATAATAAATGGTGACTCTTATTGATAAATACTCCCAAGTATTTTGAGAGTCCATAATTTCTAATTTCACAAGAATATAAATCATTAACTGCAAGCAATCACCTAGAACATACTAGAATTCAAAGGCACTAAAGTCCATAGAAACAAGTGACATACTAAGCTAAGAATCTAGACAAATACCATCTAAGGGTGTGATCAAGTGATTAATTCATTTTCATTTCATTCACACATATTAATTCATCTTTGCACAAGGCTAGAACTACTGAAGGACAAAAATATTTTACCTTTTAGATGGGGGGAGTGGTATGGGTATTTCTCTACTACCAACCAAATATTTATAGTCTCGATAGAGTAATCCATTGTCAACCATGTCAGAAAGCCTTTGGTGGAAGTTACCAAGATCGCCCTTTTGAGGAGAAAGTCAGATTTTACACTTTAGCTCAATTCTTTTGAAAGGGTATTTTTGCATTTTCACCCATAGAGGGTTGGGGACCAAGTCATGGGTAAAGGAAATCAACAAATTCATGACAACTCAGGACAAACTAGAATTGGACCAATATTGCATTTTTATTAGATATTTCATTAAGTGTTTTAGATCATTTTGAATAAGACAAAAGCTTTTCTAAATCCACAAGTTTTATTAAGAAAAATTAAACTTTGAAATTTGGGAAATGAAGAAAGTAATCATAGCAGTTCACACAAGATTTTCAAGTAAAATTGTAATTGGGTTCTTTGAGTGCCATCTACATTACTTTTATAATAACTTTTTATTTCATTTATTTGATTAATAAGGGAACCTCAAGGTAAAATAGTTGGGACAAACCCAACATCGAAAGCATAAAACAAACAAAATCAAACCTAACCTAACAACAAGGGATGAGAAGGAAAAGAAAAACAAAACAAAATATGAAATCAAAAAGATGAAATAAAGTATTTACAGGGTGTTTTGTGCCAATTTAAGCCTACAAGTAGGGTTTGAGAAATTAGCCATTGATAGGCAACAAGACATCCTCAACAGTTAGACACCTTAGGTGGAATGCATTCTTGACCAACATTTTGGAGATTTGGTAGGGACCTAGCTATAAGGCATCAAATTTTTTATGTTGTCCCTTTTGCTCATGGAACTTATCTCACATAAGGACAAGCTTAGAGATCCTAAATATTTTTCATCCGAACCATTTGTCAAACCAGAATTTGACACTCTCTTGATGCTTACTAAAATGTAGTAAGGTTGTATCACATTTTTTGTCTAAATACATAAGGTTTAATAGGCGAGCCTCTATTTGATCATTTATTTTCAGGTAATCCTTCATACATAATAGGGTAGGGATTTTCAAGTTGATTGGAAAAATAGGGTCTTGGCCATAAACCAGATGGTAGGGGGAAGTGCCTAGGTCAATTTTAGTTCTAGTCCCATCATCTCATTATGCAAACTTTAATTCATTATGCCAATTCCTATGATTATTTTCTAAGATACTTTTGATTATGTTTACCATATTTTTATTTGTAGATTCAGTTAACCCATTCCCTTGCGGGTAATAATTAGAAGAGAATTTTAGAGTTACCCGATGATCATATGCCCATTCCATAAACTGGAGATAGGAAAATACAAGTCCATTGTCACATACCAAAGTATAAGGCATACCAAACCTTGTGATGATGTGTTCCTCCAAAAAGTGAATGACTATGTCAATAGTAAAGTCTTAAATAGTTTGGCCTCAGCCCATTGAGTACAATAATTAGTTGTAGTAAGGATAAACTTATGGCATGCAGATGAATTCACATTGATAACCCCCACAAAGTCTAGTCATCATTGTGAGAAAGGTCAAACTTTGATTAGTGGCATCAAAGGCATTACTAGAGCATGCTCTCTATGTGTAGAAATCTGACATATATGATAGCTTCGAACATGTGCATGTTTATCCTTGAATAGGTGTAGCTAGTAATACCCCACCCTCAATATTTGGTGGATAGTGGAATTTATGGATCCATGCCTGATCCCATATTTTTATGGAGGTTACTGTCACCTCAACCACTTTTTCTTTAGTTAGGCATTTAATATATATGCCTTCATGGTTCATCCTGTAGAGGATCCCTACTTTGATCATGAAATAATACTCTCCTTTGAGTGGAATTTAAGTTCATGGGAATCTTATTGCTGAGAAAATAGTATACCAAATCCTGATACCAATCATCAGTTATGATATGTTGCACCATGTACTATTAATAAACTATTTATTGGTCTACCTCAGCCATGGCCTGGCTGAGTCCTTGACCCTTTAAAAATTTCATTGGCTGTAGCTCCAAGTCAAACTCTTACAAAATGGTCATCCATTTTCCTCTTCACTCACCTAGCTCATTTTGCATTAACATAGCCTTCACGGTTGGGTCAAGCACAACAATGAATACCTTGTTATGGAGGATGTAGTATCTAAAATTTTTGACTACTTTTATCAAGGCAAAAGTTTGTCTATCTATGGTCCATACCTTAATTCAACATTGAGAAGTGAAAAACTCATAAATGAGACATGCCTCTCATCTTCAACTTCTTTCTTCCATGTCAAAACAACATCATTCAAGTGTTCTAAGGCAAACAAGTGAAGGTATATGGGCTATATGTAGTTGGGACTGATCATCACTAGAGTATTTACAATTACTTTCTTAATCTGAGAAAAATCATTTTATGATTCATCCATCCATTTAATCATTGTGTCCTTCTTCAACATGTTGTTCATTAGCTAGATTATCTCTGCAAAGCCTAAAACAAACTTCTTGACAAAGTTAATTTTGCGAAAGAATGACTTTATCTCTTTCTTGCTACCAATTAATGGGATTTTCAAAATTACCTCCACTCTCTCTAGGTTTACTATAATGCCTCATTTTGAGATGATGTGAGCCAGTAACTTGTCCTCTATGACCCAAAATATGCACTTCTTTTAGTTTAGGGTGATTCCATGATCTTGATGCCTTTGTAGTATTGCTCTCATGTCCTTTACATGGTATCCTCGGTTCTTTGAAAATATAGTTAGATAGTCCATGTATATGACTATGCATTTGATGATAAGATATTTAAATCTAATGTCCATGGCATATTGTAAAGTGGCATCTGCATTGATCAGGATGAATGGCATCCTCTTGTATATGAATGTACTCCAATTGGTTGTAAATGTTGTCTTGATTCGTTCTTCATCATTGACCACTACCTAATTATATCTTGAGTACCCATCAAGGAATGACATCATTTGGGATTTGTTCACTTTCTATAGAACTTCATCCAGTGAAGGCAACGAGTAATTATATTTTTCTGAAGTTTTATTCAAGTTCCATAAGTCCATGTAGATCCTTATCTCCTCATTCTTCTTTATAACTGGTACTGAATTGGCTACCCATGTGAAGTGCATGATAGGGAAGATGATCTTAGCTTGGAGAAACTTTTACACCTCTTTGAATATCAATGGCTCCAGTAGTGGATTCATGGGTCTTTGCATCTATTAGAATGGTTTTACTCTTGGCTTCAAAGGGATGGTATGAGCAAGAATGGATGTGGAAAACACTTTTAAGTCCTTATATCTCCATGTAATAACATCCTTGAAATCCTTCAAGGCTTGAAGAAAGTCTTATTTTTAGTGTCGTGCCTAGAAGCATGTTCTTTGATTTATTTGCATTGCCTAGATTACAGTGTTAACGCAGTATTCCCTTAGCATGGGCTGATTTTTATTTCTCACCCTAGTAATCCATGTCAAACAATCATCTAATGAAGCCATGCCCTTAGGTATATTTTTTGTCTTCAAATTTGTTGTCCCATCTTCATCTAGTTCAAAGTCTTCTTGACCATATTCATCAATAATCTGATCTGCAAACACTTCAGTGTTGGGGATGAAGTCTAATATGTGTCGATCATCATCAAAGACTTAGAAATTACTAATATTGTTTGGGGCTGAAGGAGTAGAGACCAACTCTATTGAGAATCTTCTCAATCTAGAGTCAACCATTGGTTCCAAGGTACTCATAGCAATTGCCAATGCATCTACCATATAATTTATCTTATGAGGCAGTGTTTAAATATTGAATGCATTAAAATATTTAATCAAGTTCCACACTCGATTATGATATTGGGACAAGCACTTGTCATTACAAGCATACTGGCTCCTTATCTATTTGACCACCAATTCAAAGTCACTAAGTACTCTAAGATTCTTCATTTTCCTTCTCAGTGCGAATAAGAGACCGTGAACTAACACCTCACATTCAACTATGTTATTTGTGTAAGTAAATTATAGACCAAATGAAGCTAATTATAACTTCCCTCTGAGGATTAATGAGTTCAATGCCAACACCACATCCATTCTTGTTAAAATAATAAATTCTTCCTAGCCTATATATAATAAATGTCACATGGTGTAGTTACACCTTTGGTTGACATGTAGCATAGGTTAGTTAAGTGTGTTATTTCTTATGTGTGATTATTTACATTATGAGACTTAATACCTTGTAGATTAGGAGATTTAATCTCACTTGTTGATGTATAAATAAGCACCTCTTGTAGTGCTCTAACTAATGCATTTCCTTTCCATCTTTCATTTGGTATCAGAGCAAGTAACCCTGAGGAGGTTTCAAAGTGGTGGAGATAAGGTAGAGATTGAGACATAAGTTTGTGCTAGCCTTGATAGTAGCATGTTTCTCCAATTTCTTCCATCCTATGTTGAAAATATAACAAATTATGGAAGGAAAATGCTGTCATGCAGATCTGCCAATCTTAAATCCCAGCTTGGCATATCAAATCTAATCTTTTTTAGGGTCCTTTTTTGGTTTTTTAATTTTTTGGAAAAATATAGAATTTATAGAAATATCCTATATTTTTTATTAATTCTACTCAAAAAATTATTAAGTTAAAAAAAAAATCATAATATTTGGAGATTTAGGTGATTTTTTAAGGTTTTTTTAAGTTTTTATTTTGTAGGACAAAGAAGGAACAATATAAAAATGGCAGTTTTTCTAATGTTTTTTATAGAATCATGGATCAAATATAATAACACTAGATTCATCTTATTGATATATTTCTAAAAATTATTCATTTTTTGAAAATGGAGCACCGAGGCACCCGTGGTGAAAGTTTGAACGTAGAGGACAATTTGGAAGTCTTCATTTGGTGTAGGGTCAATTTTTTGGGTAGAACACCACCTAGATCCGCCACTTCCACCAGCATCACCACCATCACACCACCA